>VZRN01000659.1:1298070-1315660 GCA_013397935.1 Dasyornis broadbenti | reverse complement strand
TTTTTTTTTTTTTTAATGATTCTGCCATAAAATTTTCCTTGGCTCTGTTCATTGTGTACAAGCAGGTGTTGCAATAGGATGTTGTCTCCAAATTATTATTAGCAATTGCCTAGTCAGGCATATAAACAAAGACAGGATGCCCCTTCTGAAGTCTTTCCTCCATAGCAAGAAACGCACCAACAGGAATTAAGATTTTAAAACCTCAGTGGATGCTGGTGTGGCACCAAAAGCTCTGTGGCAAGGGGTGCTTCCCTTCTGCCTATTACCTCCACAAATGGTCATTTGACATTTTGATGCAGGGAAGTTGCAGCTGCCCGTCGTTACGATGCTGTGTACCAGAGGAGAAGCTGATGGTGTGGCATGGCACAGCACAGCCGGGGGAGGAGTCCCAAATGGCTGCTCCATGGGTGGTGAAGGTTACAAGCCTTCCTGCCATGTCTATCCTCATGGGCTTCATGCATTGACATGTGAAGTTTGCTCTATATAAGTAACAAAGTAGTTGAGCAAAACAAGTGGCAGCGTCTGGGAGCATCCAAACACAAGGCAGTGGTTGGCAGCCTGCATAGTAACATGGGTGTGGGAGCTCTCCTGGCCACCTCACCAGGTGGTAATTCTGCCTCTCCTGTCTTTTCTCAACACCGGAAGTTTTTTTCTTATGTACCTTATCATTTTTATTACCTTATCGTGCATACTAGGATGTTTGATTTCCTAATAACTCAGGTGTATCCTGTTTCTTTGCTTCTGTAAATAATGTATTTTCTGTGCTAACAAATGTGCGCTTTTAGAGAGGACACGTCTTCAGTGCTTCATCAACCCACACTGCAACAGTGGCTTTCTCTTCATCACAGAGGCATGATGCTGTGCTGTGAACCAATTGCACTCATAACTTATGTATGGGGAGAAGAGCGGAAACTGCTGAAGTAAGGGATTGTTTGCTTATTCAGTAGTTATGAAGAGCCAGACTGAGCTCATTTCTAGCTAGCTGGCCAGCATGCTACTGCTTGCTTCCCTAGAGCTCTCTGCATTGTCACCGTCTACATGACCCCTTACTCACAGTCAAGTTCCTTTCAAATCTGCAGGGGTGTGTCATTAACTTCAATAGAAATAGATTAATGGAGCTTTGTGACAATTCCTCAAGACTGTGTGTATATAAATGTAGAAATCTGCACCAGTTTGATTATCTTCTGCATGTTGTCAGGAGTGAACCCAAAGAAACCGTATGTTTGATCTCTCACTGTTGAATGTTTCTGATAATATGCACATTCTAGAAGTTAGTGTTAAACAGATACAGTTAAGACAGCAAATCTTTCCCAGTTCTCCTCAAAGCCAGTTGAAACTCCACTGCCCTTTTTAATGGGGCTTGATTTAGTCTTAAGGGTCCAGAAGTGGAATATCCACAGCCAAATAAGACAAGATACCTGCTAATACTTGGAAACTAGTTCCCTCAGCTTTGAAATCCTGCTTCTTTATCTGAGCTATAGAGACAAATCCACCACTGTTTTGAGTTAGCTTTGTCTGGATGGTGTGGTAAGGTCAGCCTCATAAGAGGAGGATATTTTCCTAATCTCTGATTTCTCATATTTAAAGAAGAGCAGCTGTTTTTTAGACAGATGGGTCCAGAATGCCTGGCCAGTGTCACATCCCTGTGTCTGTAGATAAAAGCCTTCGGTTGAAGTTGTCATACATTGGATTTTACATCTAGCAAAGTATATTTTATTTACTTTATGCCTCGTTTCTATAAATAGTAACTAAGGCTGTTTCAGCTTTCCCTCATACAAAAGACCTGAATTTAATTTAAAAATTATCATTGTACTATATATATTTATATGACCTTATAGAGTTATTTACAGTATTTTTCAACGAATCTCTGCAATAACTTTTTGTTGCTGTAACTGGCTTCGCATAGTTTGGCAAATGACTATGCAAATGTAAATGTGTGAAAGAAAAAAAAGGTTGGAAAAGCAAAGAGAGTCACCATCCCCGTAGGTCTGCTTGCTCAGAGGATCGGAGCCCAAATGACAGTTTGGTTTCAGTCTTATGTAGTGGACTGTTAAGAGGTTGTGTATTAACCCAGTGTACTGCTAACTGGTATCATTTAATTTACATTTTTAGCCCAGTAGCAGCTTGGCTGATGACCTGTGGGTTGCTCTTTGGTGCAAAGAAAGTGGTTACAGATGGGTAAGCAAGAAGAAGGTTCCTATTCACAGGAGATTTTGTGAGTCCTCAGTCACACCTCTCTGGGGTGTGAATTTTACAGCGAGTTGTCTTCATGAAAGGGAGCTGAGCTTGGGGTTGGCAGTGGAGTTACTGCTGCAGGTGGGTAGGGGTTAGAGTGGGATTAGTGTCCATGGAACTGTGGGATGTGGGGCTCCTGGTGACCTGCCTGAGAGCCAGGCTCTGTCTCTGGCAGAGGTGAAGTCCTGGGCACGTGTGGGTCTGCTCCGAGGTGGGTGGTGCTCTGCAGTGGTTAAATTTTGACAACGTGAGAACACCCTTTCAAGAAAGCAAGAGCAGGGTAGAAGTGCTGTGCCTTGTAATAGTGGTTAGTGAATGATCCACGGGAATAAAAGGGCAGCAGGGAAGTTGACATCAGCTTAGTCAAGCGGATTTTAATAACTTACGATGTACCCCACAAGCTGTGGGGTTCTGAATTGCCTGTGGCTAGGCAGTTCAGTACTGAAGAGGTTAAAGGATGTGAAAATAAAACAATACCTAAGTCACTGTGGTTTCTCAAGTGGTTTCTAAGTGTTTATACTGTTTACTCCATGTTTCTTGCCCTATTCAGTGTTATACAAGTACTTTTCAATGACATTAAGGAACAGCACATTGGGATTTAATGGTAAAAACAGGATTTCTGTTAATTTGGTATCATCCGTCTCTTCCCCATGAACTAGATTTGATTTTGGACAACTGTAATGATTTATCCATTAAGTTGCTGAAATCACAGTCCCTGTGAGTGTTGTATTGTGTTTGCATTCCTAATTAATTTCTGCTGGTGATTTCTGCTGAGTGCTGAGCATTTGGTTTGGCTGTTCAGGGCTACCTGTTATTATCTCCTTTTTAAACGCTTGTGAAAAAGCCAATTTCTGAAGAGGATAGTTGCAAGGAAATGTTAGTTAGAACAGATTTGCTGCCCTGGCAGCAACAGTATCAAGTTAATATGATATTAAACAGATGATTGGTATGCTTTTGCTTTCACACTGCAGCATTCCCATTATAGCACCCCAAAAGTCAAGAGGGTGGGAGAGGGAGTGCTTTAATTGCGATGATTGCTAAAAGCCAGTAAAATGAGGAGGTTAACTCTGCTGCAATGGGATTTTTAGAAGTGGCTAGCATTTTTAGATGTTTTATTCCAGTTAACAGTACTGGCAGGTTTCATTTATGCTATAAGGAACTCTGATTCCTATCCCACTTTCTGAAAGATAAAAATGTTGGCTGGTTTCAGGGGCACACTGGTAAGTTTAAGTGCAGCTTAGGGCTGGGCTTACACTTACGTATGATTCCACTTGGTGGGACTAACATGGTCAGACACAGGCACAAAGGATGTCTGTGTTTAATTAGGGCAGAGCACACAGCACACTTTATGCCAGCTGTTGGAAGACTAAAGGTAACTTCATGGTGGTAGGTTTTATAGCAGGACAGGTCATCTGCCATAGTTTTTTTTAAATATCTGGTCAGGGTAGGAGAGTTTCTAGTGGATTGGTACTCAGCCTCATGCTGCTGCAGCACATTTGATCCCACCCAGGAAGGTGTGAAATGAGCTCTTAGTAAACTGTCTCTGAACTGTGATTTCAAGGAGATGGCAGCTTGCTGAAGGTCAGAGAACAAGCCAGGAGTGGTATACACGTTGTTGTTGTTTGTTTGGGAAAAAGAAAGCTTTAAAGCAAACACACGCAACCAGCAAAAAAAACAAAGGAAGCCTTTGCTTTCCCAAATGTGTTGCTATTAAGAGCATCTGCAATGAGTAGCTCTTGAACTGGCATTCCATCTCCTATTTTATGGTTGGAGATGTTCCCTGTTGTTCTTTAGTGGTGTCTGGTTGACAAATCCTTTGTGTTTATACTCTCCGTTACAGGTTGATTGGACTGATTATTTTGTGTTTGGGAAGGTTCCTTTGAACAGTCTAAGCATACTTTAATGATTGGCCTGAAGATAAAGCAACTTCCTCCCTGAGTAGAGGCTGTTGCTCTGATCCCAAAAGTAGGGTGTTCTCCTCCAGCTCCTGTTCAGAAGGTGATGGCAGCATGGCACAGTCCCCCTAGTAACATTCATCCCTCCCTTTGGGTAGGTTTGTGCTCTTTGGTGTGGTTGGCATGTCTTAATGCCTTAAACGTTATTAAATCCATGCATTTCTATTGTACTTTGTCCACATGCAAATAACATATTTATGATCTCCATAGCTAAAAGGAATTCCGTGGAAAATCCTGTGACTGTTCCAACCACAAGGAAACTTTATCTTCATTTCTCTTCCCTTTTGCCTCTTCCAGTATATAGTTGCTGTTCCGTGGTTACTGGCTGTGGTGATTAAAGCTGAGGGCTGATTTAATTTTTAATTTTATTTTTAATATCTTTTGACATTTATAGGCTGAAAATCATGGACACAGAAAAAAACCAGAATTTAAAGGATTTTCAGGCCACTTTGAGGATGTTTTTGAGAAAATCTGATTTAATTTCAAGTTTTAGGTACAGGACAGTTCAGGATTATTTAACTTTGGATAATTAAAAAGCTGCTTTTCTGTAATGAACCCAGGAAGAGAAGTTACAAGTCCTATTTTGGGAACCACTGAGCATCTGAAGCTGTTCTCATTCATGTCAGCAGAAGTTCAGAAACATTTTCCCAACCATTTTTTTGAAGGTGCTCCCCTGAGTCTCACTTTCATTTCATATATTGCATGTCGTATAATACTGGTGTGTATCATCTTCTCTGGCTTTATTACTGTCTTGAATCCATTTACTGGAATTCTTGTGTTTTCTTTACAAGCATCTACTGCAAACCACCAATAAATCTAGAACATAGTGGGACTTGGTGGGATGTTGGACTTTCCAGAATGAAAACTTGTTTCCCATGATGGGCTGTGGCTGGTAATTGCCTTCCCCTCACTCCCACCGTCCATCATCTGAAGTCCTGTCTTACTGTGTCAGCTTTTTCTACCCAAACTGTCTCTGCCTATTGCTGCCTTTGTCTCCACTTCCTGCAGTGGGCAGAAGACTCCCTGCAGATCTCATCTGAACTGCTTTGTCCCCAATGACTACAAGAAATTTTAAGTAACTTCAAATGGCTCAGAAGAGCAGCCAGAGGCCCAGCCTGAAAGATAAGATTTGAAAGGAGCCCAGCATCACATCTTTTACTGAATTCTTGTTTTCACCCTTTTTTTTTTGTGTGTGATTTCTCTTTTTGTTTCATTTTAAGCAGTTAGGATGGGTAGTGTCTTTTCACATTTCTGTAACTGCCCCTTATATTTTGAAGCTCTCACACAATCAAAAATTAGTAATAAATGTGTCCCTTAAATCATGGAATCACAGAATTGATAGGGTTCGAAGGGACCTCTGAAGATCATTTTGTCCAACCCCCCTGCCAAGGCAGGGTCAGCAAGAGTAGGTGACATGGGAACGTCTCCAGGTGGGTTTTGAATATCTCCAGAGAGGGAGATTCCACAACCTCCTTGGGCAGCCTGTTCCAGTAATCTGCCACTCTCAGTGTAAAGAGGTTCTTCCTCGTGGTGACGTGGAACTTCTTGTGTTTTAAATCTCTAGTTGTCGCAGACACCAGCATTAAGTACTGGGTTGCTTTGGCCACAGTCTGGCCAACTGTCTCTTCCTGGGTTTTATGTTCACAGTCATGGGGGAACTAAAATTGACAAAAAGCCTCTGCTTTTCTCCTGATTGTCCCTGCTCACATTTCACAGCATGGCAGTGATGGGGCGGTATCTGGGGTGAAGCAGGGACCAGGGCATATGGGAGATGCTGTGGGGTTGTGAGGAGCTGGACTCCTATGGCAGAGCTCCTGGCTGTTGAGTGTGGTTGTCTTAGGCTGTTTTGGTTTTTTTTAAATAAAAGCTTCCTCTGCATTTTTCCCCCTGAAGCTGAGGGAACCCAAATTGTTTTTCCATGTGTGGATTCAGATGAAAATGCTTTTTTTCTTCTTTTTCTTTCTGTCAAAAGAGCTAGTGGTTGTTTGTTTTGGTTTTGTTTTTTTTTTTTAGTAATATTCAAAGACTTTTTTTTCCCCCAGGCTTATTCTTTACATTGGACTGATGCCTTGTTTTTCAGTAGCAGATCAGAGCTACCAAAAAAGGGATCTGATAGGCAAGCAAAGTGAGTTCTTAAAATTTAATTTGGTACTCTCTTCATGCATCAAGATTAATAATTGTATGTTACTGGCATTACCATGATCTAAAAATGGTAGTAAAATAGAGATGGTTTAGGCTGGCACTTTTTGCTGTCCTGTATGAATTCTGTTATGGGCTGTGTTCAAAATAGCTTGGCACCCTTGCAGATATGTATTACTTAGAAAGCAGGAAAGTCAATTTTTGCAAGTAACTTCTTTCTTTTGGAATGTCTAGTACACAGAATTCACTTTAACGTTTTGTCCGACACAACATCTGGGGATTTCCATTTCTTCTGATAAGTCTTATGCTTGAATTAGGGTGGTGAGTTTATTCTGAAAGATGTGCATCAGGCCTTTTTGAGCTGTATTTTGAGCACTATTTTCAAATGAGTTCATAAGTTTTGAATGTCTGTGGAAGTTCCAAGTTAAAGTACATGTCTGTTTAGGACTTATATTTTCCTTACCTGTTTCTGTCATTGATATAAGCATGTAACCATAAGGGAATTAAGGGAAAAAATAAGCATATAATTTCTACTACTAGTTCTGTTACTGCTCTTATTCTTCTAAGTTTGCCCTATTTTCCACACAAATAAAAATGACCTGTATCTTACCTCACACCTGATGTTGATCTTTTTACTTATTTATATGCTGAGTACTTGATGTGCTTCATTACTTGACTTGCTATTTTTATAGTAATTAGAAGTAAATAGAAATTGAAATGGGAATGTCTCTTGTCAGAGGAAGCACAAATGACATGCCAAAAACCCACTGCAGTTTAGTATTTACTTCAGATCTCTTTTTTTAACTGCTTGTTAAGGGTAAACCATGATAGTAATTCTTTATCTGAACGTTATTGTTTATATGCATAACACATTTGTGACCCGTATTTAAATTGCTTTTAGGATCTCTGTGAATGCTCCTTCTTCACATTCTTTCATGAAGGGTGTGTGTCCACAGAGACTTTAAAAATTACTTTCAAGGGAAAAATAATTCTTGAGAAATACCACACACTCGTGCTCCCAAGAAGCCTTGTGCTGTTTTTCTTTTGGTTATGTTTCTTTTTGTTTTCTTTTTCCTTCCTGAGACTGATGCTACCTGAAAGTTGCCCTGGAGTATTTGATGGTGGTACTGGCATAAGAGCCCTTGTGGTGGGCCAGTACCAGTGAGCAGATAACAGTGGCTGTAACCAGCTCTTCAACCCCTGCAGTCTCCTTGTGTGATGTTGGAATTACATGCATGCAATTTATAAATAAATTTAAAAATGTACATGTATTGGGAATATGAGCTTAATTTTTTTTTTACTGGTAGAAGTACACAATCAAAATAATTTGGAGACCATGGCTCTAGCCAGTGAAAAATCAGTTTTCTTTTTTTCCCCTTATTTGTCACCAGATTATGGCCCTGCTAAATTCAGCCCTCTGCAAATACAGTCTCCTCCCAGCTTTCTCCTTAGCACTGTGTAATGAGATGAATCCCCCAGGTAATTTGGCTGAATACACCACCACCTCCCAACAGAAGACATAAATGAAGGGGTCTGGCTGAAAGGGAAGCCTGCTTGCAGCCTGCCTCTCCAGTGCAATTAATTGAAATGCATCCACGTGATCCCTTCCCTTTGATTTGAATGGGAGCTGGCTGGTTTCCCAGTGCAGACTAAAGAGCTGTTTTCTTCTCGTAAAGCGAAATGCCTGTTTCTGATGCTCCATTTACCGAGGGCAGTTAGGGGAAGGAAAGGGGAAGGGGCAGAGCCAGCCAGTGGGGTGACTGAGGCCAAGCGGGAGCGAGTGTGATGCCAGAATTGGCAGGGCTGGCAGGGTGCAGCACATGTGGAGGTGAGGTGATTCAAGCAGTGTTCCCAATGATCCACCCCACTGTGCCTCCGGGCCTGGATTCCTTCCGTCCTGCCACTCCTTTTCGCTTAGAGAAATGCTTCCCTGCCCTGTGCAAAAATGAAAATGCAGGAGCCTGCCAAGGTGCTTGGGAGGATGGCCTCTGGTGGGCTGCAGGAGTGTGATCTTGCTCCCCATGACAGATGAACAATATTCCAGTGAACCCGCAACATCACCCCATGTGGAGTTACGAAGATACATTTGTGCTAATGGCCCTCACAGGGGCACCCAAATGGGCCACCGGTGCGAGGGAAGCAATTCGCCCCTTTTGGACTGCCTAGTGTAAAAAACTCGAGAAAAGGAGTAGGAAAAGGAGTGGCATTTACAGACAGATGGACATCCCCCGTCTAGCTGTGTCCCCAGCCAGCATTTTCAGAGCTGGCTCTTAAATGCCAGAGACCCTCAGCCCAGCCAGCAAACAGGCTGCAAATCCAAAGCTGAGGTGGGACTCTGCTGCTGATGAGGGCTTTGTCTGAGAGCCCTGAAATCTTTTCTTTTGCTCAAGTTAAATTGCTCCATTTTTTTTTCCTCTTTATTTTTAACTAAGCAGCCTTTCTGCTAGAGTGTATCTCCAGACTCCATGTGGTCTGAGGTGAGGATGCAAGTCCAGAGCAGGATTGGTCCCCTCTGCTGCAGCATCTCCTGTTCCTGAATCTTTGATAAGTGGTGTTACCTCTGTCCCAGCTCCAGAGCTGCCAGCTGCATTCCATATCACCTCCCTGTCTTACAGGAGTGCTTGAGGACAAATAGTGTAAGGGCCATGAGATGCTTAAACACTACAGAGTCAGATCTGTACATAGCAGAGGGAAGTAGCCAGTGAAGAACTGATAAAGAAGTTAGTCATCTGGGGAATGACAGACACCCTGCCTTGACACACCCTTCTTCCTACCTAAAATATACAAAATCAGGTAAAGCTACAAGAGGAACACAATTCTGGGATTACAGCATGTATAATATTCCATAGGTGAGTTGCAAGCAAAAAAAGTGTTGATGTTAAATTAATTAATTATAATTTATTTTTCAGTACTAAGCAGTAGAGTGATTGAATGTGATTTATAATAGGTGTAGTCTTGTTTCCCCTTAATGATTAGTTTTGTTACAGCCAGCAGAATGGAGTAGTACCTTAGTTTATCCTGCAGATAAGACTTCCCTGCTTTGCTGTAAAGTGTCCCTATTTTTCAGGAAAAAAAAAAAAGGAATAAAATGCTGGTGTCAGCTTGGAAGGTTATTGCATAGCTACTGTCACATACAGCAGAATCAATAGCAAGAGCTCTAAAATATGTGCAATATGTGCATATGCACTGACTTTCTACAAACTGGCATTCTTCACAGTTCCTGCTAGTAGTTATGCCAAAGTTTATGTTTGTAAGGTCAAAGACAAGATTTTTATGGTGAATGATTACAGGTAAGTTGTTTTGGTTTTATCTTCTGAACGGTATGGTTTTGATTCTTACAGCAGGGAGCACACACTGGTGCCTCTCTGTTGCTGCACACGATGCTGCACCTTCCTGCTGTGCTGCTGCAAAAGCACCCATATGGAAAGTCCCTGGATAAGGCACTTAGTGAGGAGAGAGTGCTGAGGAAGGAGGGGAGGGTGTGCAGCAATCCCTCCGAATGACAGAAGGGGAACTGGATGATATACAGGGGTGATTTCTGCAGATCCATGACCCCACTGTTCTTGACCCTCAGGGGTGGAGTAGTTCTTGAGGTTTACTGCACTGATATACAAGACAGACATGTGGACTAGTGAAGGGCTGTCTGTGAATAAAAGTACTTTAGGCTATTATGACCTTCAGAAAGAAATGTTGCATACATTTCTAGTTGCTTATAAAATCCTTCCACTTGGGGTAGATGAATTCTTATACAAGTCTTTGCACTATCCAGTTTCTCTGTCTCTCAGAATAAGATGGGTGAGGTGGGAGGGTGAATGGTGAGCACAGAAGTTGTCAGTGCTATACCTATGTGGTAATAATTTCTATTTCTTGAGCAATATGCAAATAATATGTCGTAAAAAAAAAAACAACTGAAGGCAGTTTCATGTTGGAACACAGATTTATTCAAACTGGGGACCCAGCTAATAATGTGAACGAAGTCCAATAATGAAAACACTTTTTCATAGGTGGGGTATTTGAATTGGAGAGCCCTCAGACTCTGAGCCTATAAAGTACTTTGGAGTCTTGTAAGAGATTGTACTGAGAACACTTGAAATTTTAAAAGGTGACTCACTGTATTTTCCCCTCCAAGCAATTAAGCTGTTTCACTGAGCTCATCTTCACTGCTCTGGTATGTAATAACTTGTTTTTCCCCTCTGCTGATGCCTAAATTTACTCCTCTTATAGTGTTCTTAAATGTAAAACTTCTTTATGCTCTTTTTTTTGGGTGCTGCAATTGATCAGTAACCCAGAAGTTCATAGCTGCGTGGAGGATTGCCACAGATAACATATTTCTGTGCAGCTTCTTAGTCTGAGCATTGAGCAAGTTGCTCTTGAATGAAATCCAGTCTTTGCAGTGAATTTTCACTCAGGTTGGGACAGGCATTTATGCCTTAATTCTCACTTCTGCTCCGTGGTCCAGCCCTGACCAGGTGGGCAAGTCCAGGCAGGCATTACCTTGGCTGATCTCACTCAGAGAAATCTGAGTTCGCTCTGAGATTTAAGGACGAAGTTAATGTCCACTGGTGCTGTGGGTGCAAGGACTTCCTTCACAAGCCAAGCTGCTGACCTCATCTTTAGAAGGCTAGGGAGCGGGGCAAGCCCTTGCAGTGCCCTGGGGAGACGCTAGCAAGCACAAGTTACTTAGTATCACTGGGAGGAGCGGGGAAAGGAGTGGTTTATATTCCTAACTCCACATGGGTGAAAACAGTGAGTAGCAAAAGGGAGGTGAGACAGAAGGGAAGCAGGGCGGCCAGCGGTGGCCAGCTGGCCCCAGGTTGGTGGCAGCACGCCTGGGAGGGAGATCCCTGGGCCCTTGCCAGTGAGTTTGGGAGGAAAGCAGCTTACCGATGGTGTTAGTCAGTATGACTGCTGAGTGCTGTTTAAAGGACGGATTGGGCGTTATCTCATTTCCTCTTTCACATAACCCCAGGGAAAAGGGAGAATATTAATGAAACCCTGGAGGTGAATGGAGCCAGATCCAGGCTGAAATGTGTAAAGAGTTTCTCACAAGAGATTTCTTTTTGGTCCTTTTGTATGATTCCACAGGCATAACCTTCCTGTCTGTGTGTTGTTTATTTTTCCTTGGCTGTCACTGTTCTTGTTTAATCCTTAATGATAATAATATACATTAGTAATGGTGAGGAAGAATGCTTTTCATAACACTGAAGTCAAGCCTAGTGTGACACAATTTCTGTAATATTTTGGCTTAATACTATGCACATTGTGTCAGCAGTAATACTGGATAGTTCAGAGTCTGCTATAATGCCTATTAGGGATGCTTTTTCAGAGCTCATGTAAGAGGCACTGGAAGACATGCAGAAGAGTGACCACTCTTTCAAGTATTTATATTTGAAAATGGTGGCAGAAAAAAGGCTGCTGGAGATTTAAAGCTCAGGCAGCCTAACTTTGAGCCCTAGCAAGTCATGAGTGCAACTAACAGTCAATGTATAAGCACTTACTGAATAATACAGTATTTAAAAAGCCACGTGGATTTCTAAGAACAGATCATTTCAAAGCAGCCAATTTTCTGGGTCTGGCAGATGAGCATGCCTTATAAACAGAAAGGAAATAAATGAGATATATCTGCTGATGCTGTCTCGCACAAAATTTCATAAGCAAACAAGAGAAAGAGGCTTTAGAATTAGAGTCACAGTGATTGACTGTGTTGGAGCACAGCCTTGCAAACTGTCTTCTGTGTATCCACTTATCTGCTCTTGCTACTCTTTTGTTGTTGTTTCAGACCATTCACCTAAGTGCTGCTGATACCTCCTCCTGCCCCTGAATCATCCCCTTGCAAGGCATATTAGTTTGGACTCAATTCTTGGGTTCACTGCTGTTGGCCTGGTTCAAGAGAATTACATTGCAGTTTGGAAAAAAACAGTCTAGGTGAAATTGCCAGAAGGGAGATGTGCAGCTATGTGAAAAGCATTTGGACAGGAATTCATGTTTTGACACAGAGCCACCAACAGGACCCCCCTAAACAGAACATGCCTGACCGCACCTTGCAGGAATTCTCTCCTTTGTCACTTGCATCTAATAACTTGATCAGTGATCTGGATGCTGCAGCTGAAAGTTGGCTTCCGAAGTTTGTGGATGTCCTTGACTTGGAGGAACCTTTAGGGATAAAGGTTTAATATTTAATTAATCTCCTGTGAGATTAATTAAATATGGTCTTGGCAGTCTGAAGAGAGGCTGCACAATCAAGAAGTTGAAATTTCATGAAGAGAAATGCAGAGTTGTGCTCATGAAGGAGGATTCAAATGACTGTGGGCTGGGCCATTTTGAGGATGTATTAAAAAGGCTTATCATTTCTTAAGATGTGCCTGCAGAGACAAACACATCTTATTTTGGAAACGCTGTGCATTAAATATAAAGAAAGGTCAACTTAGGTTATTTTGAAGAGACTGTGTATTCATTATTGAAAAAGCCTGAGAGTAATTGTCCTGCCAGAGGAGGATAACAGAGAGGCCTTGTTAAAGCAACAAAGCACTTGAAGAAGATTGGAAAGTGTGCAGCAGCCACTAGCTGGTGAATGCTGCTTTACTGAGATCTAGGAACAGGGTTGTATCCATGGATGGCAAATCTATTTTGATGGTATCTTAGTGCATCCATAGTCTCTGTAAGTGAAATAGAAGTGATATGGTAAGCCTATCCTGGAATTAAAATCACTTTTTTCTCCAAAGCAGCATTTCCTCCTTCAGTGTGCTCTCATGTCAGAAAGGAGACAGGTACAGTAAGATAGATGAAGTCAGAGATCCTGAAATGGGACTCATGCCCTGACATACCTTCGATGACTGTGTTAGTTTGACATAAGAGATGCCCATGGCTGCGCTGTCCATGCAACAGGGTGTGTGCATCTCCCTGCACATCAGGATGCAGCTGCAAGGAACCATCCAGCTGTACTGGGCATTGTGTAGCCATCCTGTTTATCTTCCCCTGTCACAGGCACTGCAGAGGAGGAGGCTGGGCAGAATGGCAGGGATGTTGTCTTTCTGGTCTGGCCAAGGGGATCCTGGGGTTAGGATCTCATCGGTTGTGGTTTTGGACTCTACAGATGAAATTATAGCAGTGACCAGGACCGTCAAACTTAAAATAGATAAACATTAATGTGTTTGGAATTCACAAAGTAACCGGCAAGTAGTGTTTATTGGTTTTGGAACAAATTTGGTTGTTTAACTACTAAACAAGAGAAATGCCACTTTCTACTCCTAACAGCAGTACTCTTGTAGAAAGGTCAAGCCTCTCTCCTGTTATTCCTAAGCATTTTAGAGGAGAGGAAGCTTCTGACAGCTCCCAGCATCAAATACTTCCTCTGATCAGCTGCTGCAACTCCAGCCCTGCAGCAACAGGTGTGCCATCTGCTTGTGGCCAGCACTTGGGTCCCTGCAGTCTGCTCCTGCTTGTCAGCCCTGCCACTGGCCCCAGGAGAGGACACCCGATGAGGAGAGCAGGTCTAGTGATGGAGCTGGTGTTTCCCATCACTTCCTAGCGAGGGCCCCTCAACTGAGCAGTGTGGTTCATCCTAGGGCATTGCTCCAGGCCTGTCTCAGGTGTAGCAGTAGCACTCTTAAAAAGGTCGTGTTTAAAAATTGCAGTGAGTCAAGAGAAGACAAATGGCTGTCTGTCTTCTGGTCGGTTGAGAGCAGACTATTTTAATTGGTGCCATTTCATTGAATCATATAATTTGGGGTGGAAGGGACATATAGAGGTCATCTAGTCCAATGTCTTTGCAATGAGCAGGGACGGCTTAAATTCCATCAGGTTGCTCAGGGCCCCATCTAGTCTGACCTTGAATCTTTCTAGGGGTGGGGCATCTGCTAGCTCTATGGGAAACCTGTTCCAGTGTTTCACCACCATTGTAGTGAAAAAAATTCTTATTTGAACGGCTGCAATTGTGACTTCTTACCTGAACTTGAATCAGTTTCGCTTGGAGGTCCAGCTCTGGTTTACATTGATTTGCTGTTAGCATTTGGTGGCCTGGGGTCTGCTTGGAAACGCAGCTGTGATGACACTGAAAGGAAGAACTGCAGGGGGAACTCCACGGGCGCTTGGGGCTTTTTTCAAGCAGGCTTCACNGGCCCGACCGCGGCACTCGGGCTCCGCCTGCCGGTGTGAGCGGGGCCGGGCCGCTCCACGGTGCATGGCCCGGGCACGGCCCGTGGGGCGGGGGGGCGGCTGCCGGGGGCTCCTGCTGCAGGTCGGTGCTCCCCGGCTGTGGGGCAGGGATACAAATACAGATATAAATACAGTTTTCGCAAATATCGCCTCCGTTCCAGTGCTCCCGCGGCCCTCGCGCGGCCCCAGCCCGCGGGGTTACGCCTGGCCCGAGGGAATGTGTCTGCCAGGGGACGGGGCCTGTGCCAATGCGCAGGATCACAGCGTGTTTTGGGTTGCAAGGGACCTTTAATATAATCCAGTTCCATCACCCTGCCATCGGCAGAGACACCTTCCACTAGACCAGGTTGCTCAGAGCCCCATCCAACTTAACCTTGAATGCTTCCAGGGATGGGACATCCACAGCTGATTGAGGATGACCACGCTGAGAGAACATCTCACTTTTGCTGAGATGGAGGGATATTTCCTGCATCTTGCTCCCTTATGCTGTGTATGGCATCCACTGGCCCTTTGCCCTACAGCAGCTGCATTCACTAACCCACCACACCCCAAACCCAGTTTTTTTGTAGTTTGGTGGCCAGGAGAGGGCTCTTGAGAGAGGAGGACATGGGCTAAAGCTCCTTGCAGCTGGGGTGGAGGTGATGGAGGAAGGAGTGTGTGGGGAGGGAGAAGGAAGAAAAAGGAACTTGGTAGTGAGCTCTTAAGTCAGTTCAGCCATCTCATGTATACACCCTCGGCAAACTGGAACAGCTGAGGCATGAGTACGTATTTCCTTCTGTTTGTTTTGCCTCAGAGACAGTGATTTCAGGGGGTGACGAGGCAGACAGCTGCAGAATGTGACTGTCTGGCTTCTCCACCAGCTCCTGGCAATGCAGGCATCTCAAAAGTTCTCCTTGCAGAGGGTTGCCCTTGTTGCCTGAAGCAGAGAGGACATAAACCCATCCAGAAGCTGCAATATTGAGCATTCTGGAGCAGCTCTGGGGATTTGTCTTTGCCTGTGTTCTGCAGTTCTGATTCACAGTGGCGTTCTGGAGGAGCAAAGAAAAATACTCTGCATCTGTGGAAATGTGGATATGAACCAGTGGTTCCCTCCTGTAGTTATCTTTTGCTTGTAGACTAACTTTTTGGTATAATTCCATGCCTAACACAGGTCCAGCCCCCTCTCTGTTACTTCAGGAGCTTCATGATCACTGCAGAGCCACATCTGCTGACTGCTTTTGCAAGAAGCCCTAGTGCCAGGACCAGCTGATGGGCTTGGCTGAACCACGTGACTTTGTCTAGAGCTATTTGTGTGATTCTGCCCTGCACTTCACATCAGGTCTGATCTGGGCAACTGCAGACCACAATAATCTGTTAGTGCCCATGAGCACAGTCTCTCTGGGGCTGGTCTTGTTCTACTCTCATTGGCCGTAATTTTGTTCACAAGTTTTCTTTTAACACAGCTCTTTTGGAAAACAAGTTGGTGATAAAATAGAGCTAACTATTGTGAAGTGAACAAAACCGAAAAACATGGTTTAGCCAGGCCAACTGGTTAATTAGTTGCTCAAACATGCTTTAAAATGTTAATTGAAGAGTTAATGCTTGTTTTCCTAGTTCCCTTTTAACAGCTGCTTATTCACATTAACCATGAAGTGTTGCAGCTTTTATAGTTATCATGAATCAACAAACTGTCCTTGCCTTCCTGTAAAAGTGGAACTGCTGGCATATGAGCAAGATATTAAATAATATACATTGCAGTAGCAACCAAGGCCTCTTATTCTCTGCAACTGGTTTGTTGTGATTTTCTTCATCCTCAATAACAAAATGCTCTTACCTTGATGTTTGCCACATTATTTTGAGAGACAAAGCTGTAGTGCATTCTTTTGCCTGGGAGGGTAACTGTCTAGTGATAAGTTTAATGAAACTTTACTGCCGCTTTTGTACTTGAAGGGTCTTTGCAGGAAGAGATAAGAAGTTCAAATAAGGAAGCACTATGTGGCGGTATGGGAAACAGCAGCTTGGAGAGATAACTTACATTGTTAATTTGTCCACAGAAAAGAGTTAGCGATAGTGTTAAGTGGCCTGGAGACAGAAATAGGAGCAAGAAACAGGATGTAAGAGACATGATGAAGGGAATGCAAAACGAGGCTCTGTTGGTATGGCATAGCATTATTTTGTGTATATGGTGAAAGTGGATGGTAAGGAAACTTTCCTGCCTGACCATTTGGGAGGGCACACGGGTAATCAGGGGACTGAAGCCTGAAGCTGCACTGCTGTGTGAACCGAGCTGGGGACAAGTTCTGCCTGCAGCCCATCCTGTGTGTCCCTTGCAGAGATCAGCTTGTGGCCTCATTTCGTTGTCACTGATGGTGAGCAAGGTTTCAGGCACTGCTTGTTACAGCTCTGTGTAGCAAATGGCAGGGAAATGTTGATTTTAAGGATATTGCTGCATTAAGGTGTAACGATTGCCTGGGGCCTTTGAGGTGAGCCAGGGATTCAGGTTGCTTTAGGAAAACTGTGTTTGAGTCTCTGTCCATACAGGAGAGACACAGCTCAACTCTTGCCTGTCTATGCAGGTTGATCACCCTAACATGCTCTATGAGATAGTGGTTATTTTTTGTCCCCAGTTAGTCTTTGTCCTGTGCTGAGGTTGCCAGAGATGGCGGTAGTCTTCCAGTGTGTGACACTGTCTGCCGTCATCTCAGAAAAGAAGAAAATCAGAGGATATTCCTCTTTCTCAGCAGGTGGCAAGGTAGGGAGATGGGGTCTTCCCACTCCACATGGCACTGACAGATGCTTGCGATGGGTTGAAGTGGCCCTGCGTGACTCTGCTGCTCACCAGTGATTCCAGGGGTTGCTCTTCCCATATAGGGAGCTGGAATGCTGTCTTGCTGTTCCCTGTCCTGGTTTTGTACTTCTGTACCATACACCAATGGTGTAACTAAAGCTATAACCTTTCCTATGAGATGAAAGGTTTACTTCTTTCTCTGTCCTTGGAGATGGAGAATTGGCATGACACAATTTGTGGAGCTGAACCGTGAATTTTGATAGATTTATCCTCTTTATAGCATCTAGTTTCTACAGAGTCAAAAAAGGAAGTGGCTTACTGACACACTTTTTCTTTTTTT
>VZRN01000659.1:1254054-1298042 GCA_013397935.1 Dasyornis broadbenti | reverse complement strand
TTTTTTTTTTTTTTGAGTTTTATCAAAACTACCAGTCGTAACCACAGGGAAAACACACAAACATTGGGCATTTGATGTAAAGCTATATATGGGAAAAACTGCTTATTGTGAACGTGCTGCCGGCAGGGCTACAGGCTGACAGTAAGTGTCCACCTGGTTACTGGGGCTGAGGGTCTGGCTGTGGCATCTGCCAGACTGCACATCATGCTGCCTCCTGAGCCAACAGCCTGGCTACAAATTCGATGGGCTTTTAGTCATGCACAGGGAAATTCTTGGGAGCAGGAGCCATGCAAGGGAATAGTGATAAATAGGGTTAGGAAGAGGATGAATAATAGTTTTACTTACTGGATTTTATTACTAGTAACATCAAGCAGCATGGTAACAGAGCTTTTTAGCAAAGTCCTTTGTTGTTCTGGAAATGCATGGAAGTATTCTGATATTTCCAGTAGTTTTTTATTCTTTGCTCCCTGGGAGTGTTTTTTGGGACACTTTTGTCCCCTCCCAGTACAGAGGACTCGTGGTCAGTTTGAAGATACACCATTGCTGATGGGTTTTCTTTGAGCAGTGGGATAATTGGCAGTAGCTGAGGAAAAGGACACTGTGACAGAGTAATTGAAGCCAAAACTAGTTCCAGTGGAAGGAATAGATTTGTCTCACCTGCTACAGAAATAGTATCGCTTCTGGTATGGTTATGTTCAGAAGTCAGTAACTTTTCCAGTGAAGCAAAGCTTTTACTGTAGGGCAGCTGTGCATTTTTGGTTTAAGGCTTTTGCTCTAATTTATGAATCTTAAGTGTGTTTTTCATGTGCTTTAAAATATTATGAAAAATCCATATGAGATCATATTTTTATGTTTTATGCTGAATCCCAAAGTAATTTTATAGCATTAGGGGAAAGGGGGGGGATGGCTTTTCCATTTTACATCATCCTGAATGTCCAGGTTGAATTTAATTTCTTTTATACTCTGATTTTTTTTCAGCATGGATATTTCTGCTTGGATATGTATTATGTGTTTTAATAATTTTGAAACCAAAATATGTATACTTAAAAATTAAGATGTTCTTAAGTCACTAAAAATTGCACCTTGCCTGTGATTTTTAAGGATTTTTACATATATTCAGCTTTATTTTCTGTAGACACCTGATCTACTTTATGTATTTTGCTTTAGGGAATATATTTAGTTCTTATATACTAGAAACCATCATACTACAGATTTCTGAGCTTTCAAAGATGATAATCGCCAGGGACCCACTGTTTTCTACCTTTCTTGAAAATTCTGGTCAGAATGTAGAACCGGTTTTCAGTATGTCTGACCTTCTATGCTGTCTAAAGTGTTTTCTCCACTTCCTCCTCCCCTTTCCACTGTAATGTGTTTTGCCAGCCTTGGTTTTTTGGGCAGTAGAGACTGTGTAAGGTGCCTGTATGGTGTGTTTACAGGCATCGAGTCAGGATTATTGCATCTGCTGGGCTGCTAAATTGGCCATCCCTCACCATACAACCAGCAGCATTCAAAGGCTCTGGTACCCTCATGGGAGCTCAGGGTTGGATTGTCCTTCTAAAGCACCAGCCCTTGGAGCTGTAAAGTAGTGTCACCTACTGCTTTCATGGTTGTATTTGGTTGTGTGCCAGGAGGTGGTGGTGCCTTCAAGCCATGTGCATATTGTCAGGGTCACCTGCACCTCTCCAGCCTTCTCCAGGGGAGTGTACTATCTTCTCTCCTTGGCATTTCATTTCAGTGTGAGGACACAAAACCTTGATGAGAAGCTTTTCTTTTTCTACTTGTAATGTAGCATTAGGCATTAGAAAATTGTTTGTGAGACGGAAGCAAAGGGTCTAGGAGAGTAATTGCTGGGAGTCAACAGAGAAAGCAGTTTATAGAATGCTGTGTCTTTGTTTGCATTTATTTAACCTTGATGAGTGATGTTTGCAGAAAAATTAGGATTTCCTGATAGTCCCATTCCTTCACTGAAAGGGCAGCAGAGTCAGTCTGGGACCTGTTTTGAGATGTCCCCCTAGCTCTCCACCCAAACCAGGTCTCCATAGTTGCCCATTTGAAATAGCTCAGATGGCTTTTCTGCACCCGTGGAAAGACTTGCTGGCTTTTGGGACACAAACCCAACTGCCAGAGCAGGTAATTCCTTGGGGTATCTGGGGCAGCAGCTCTCTGGGCAGTTTCCTTCATTTGCCACCTGTTTTCTGGTTCTGCTTTTGTCTTTTTTTTTCCTTCTTCTTCTTCTTCTGCTTTTTTTTGTCTTTTTTTCTGTTTTTTTAGCTTGGCAGTTTCTTCAGTCTTTTCTAGCACCTACTGGGGAACTTCTAACCACCCAGTAAGCAAGCTGGCACCTAGGGCTTTTTGCCCTCATTTCTAAAGGCATTTTATCCCATCATAGTAGACTAAAGTAAGCCACCTGAATGTATCTACAGTAGTAGCGTGCAAGTAGAAGTCAACTTGTTTAAAGGTAAGACTTCAGCTTAGGATCTTCATGCATCATAAACAAGGTGCTTAAATGTAAAAGGTGTATTTCTGATGGAGTTTGAAAATCTCTGTTGGGAAAAGGCTTTTAATTCCTAGACAGTAAAAATTATTCTGAAAGGGAGGTCTGGACCTAGAAATGCAGGTTGGGACTTGCTTGTGTTTTTCCACATGCTCTACGCTATGAAAATTAATCTAAACTGTGGTTTTATTGGCTTTAAACTCTCCCTCCCCTCATCTTTTTGGTGTGGTTTTTTTTTTCCTTTCCTTTTTAAGATGTTACCCCATTGTATACTGGGTCCATATGAGTACTTATCTTAAAGCATCAAATGTTTGCAATCTTGTTTGTTCCTCTTGTTGTTTAAGAGGCTTATGTACAAATGGCAGGGCAAAAGTGATTTGTGCTGTGTCATCTGCTTTCTTCTCTGCACACCTGCTCATGCATGGATCATCTGCTGATTAACAGCATAAATTTCTGGCTTTAATGCTAACCTGCCTCTTCACCTGCTGGTCTGTCATTCGTCCCTGCTCTCAGCTTGGCCCCGATCTGAATTACTAAAGTATGTGTGGGTTAATCCATATCTCCCTCTGGATGTGGAAAGAAATACTGGCGTGAGAAACAAGGCAGTATTTTCCCAGTAGAGGGAGGTATTGTAAAGTTCAGCCAAAGTAGGTTTCTGCTTGCTGGAGAAAAGTGTGCCTTTTGCAGGTTCTGTTTTCTGCTGAATTTAGGAATTCATGGAGCAGTGTGTGCAGAGAGCTTGGAGAGGGAAAGCAGAATACCTTGGAATAGTATATTTGGAATGAGAGCAGGCATCTCTGCCTGCTCTTCACCTCTGCACTGAAACCTCATGGGCCGCCATCCAGGGACGCAGAGATGCCTTTGGTACTGCCAGGATGAGAAAGGAGCCCCGTGCTCACCACAATAGTCCTGTCTTCCCTTTGCCCACTCAGATCCCAGAGGACTTCAGTGGGTTGAGTGCATCACTGCTCTGAAGAGTGTTGAGCACAGCATAAAATCACAGAATGGTTTGGGTTGGAACGAACCTTAAAGATCACCTAGTTCCAACTCCCCACCCCTTGCTCCATGGGCCAGGACACCTTGCACTAGACCAGGTTGCAACCATCATGTAGGTTTTTACTTTACATTGTATGGCAGGGACAGGCATTAGTAGATGAGGTTTAACAAAAACTAGTAACTACTGTTAAATTGCAACAAACCCACTTGGTCAGCTGGAGCATGGACTTAAATCCAAACCTCTGCTTTGTAGTGTGGATATAGATCAAGTGCCTCAGTACTTAGCCTAATCCACAGATTAAATTTGCATGCTTCAGGATTGATTGATCACTAAGTGGAATGTGGCAGGAAACATTAAAACAGATGTTGGAGTGACATTAGACAAGGAAGGAAACGTAAATAATTATATAACTCCTTGAATCAACAGTTAGGCTCCCATGAAGCTTTGAAATTTTAGTTTCAAAGTGTGTGCCCTTAGCATTTGTGGCTTGCCATTCTCTCTGTGCATTTCATTTTGTCACTGCCTGCCCTAGCAGGGTCGCACAGTGTGGTATGCTATTCCTTGACACCAAGACCCGTCTGTGGGGACTCATTCTGCAGCTCCAGAGAGGCGTGAAGCTTTGTTGGCATCAGCACATCAATTGGGTGCTTCAGGGATTCTTGCAAAACTGTCAGAAAGGTTATACTGACACCTTCCTTCATTTTCTACAGCAAGTCCTTCATTGATGTATAAGCCTTTTCCTTCACTTTAAAGTGTATTTTTCTTCCAGATCTTGTGAGAAATAATAGAAAATCATCACTCTTTTGTGCATTCCTCTGGAAACTAAACCCAGTGATAAACTGGGTGAGCGATGAGAGGATAGAGGAATGTGTTCCCCTTTTAACATGCAGCCACCTTGTAACTGCATACTACAGACATTCCTGTAGTGTTCTTAGAACACTGTTCTGATGATTGATTTGACTCTCTCTGCTGCCACAAAAACATTTTTTTCTATCAATTTGAAAGTCTTCAACTAAATTTAATTGAAATCTAGTAGTTTTTTCGAAGTTTGGAAAAAGCCAAAAAGCAAGAACATACCGCTAAGAGTGAATAAAAGATGAAACACATCAGTAAAGATTTTTCTGTGTGGAATGAGAGACCTAAAACTTTGTCTTTTATGGTTTCTGTGGTTGGTGTGTATTCTCTGTAAATACAGGCTCATGAAGAAATGTCTTGAATTTGAAGCACTTGGCATTTATTGTTATTCCTAAATTCAATTATATGTTTTCCAGTATCATGAATTACTGTTCACACCCCTTTGAATGTAGTATAAAGTAGCCAGACATGACCTGTCTGTCTTAAAATATTTTTAAATTGGAAAATTCTCCTGAATATCCAGAGTCACCAGAACAGCAACACTTTCGTAGAAATTTAAGAGAGACCACTGCAGGCTTCGTCTATCAAGATAAATGCTCTGTAGGACTGCAGTGAAAACTCAACCGTGAGCCTTGTCCCACATAATAAAAAGTTATGTACTGCTTGTGATGAATGAAGGACTGCATCTTTCTGTCTCAGTTCCACCTTTTGCTGGTTAGACATGGGGGAATATTTTCCTCTACTGAAAGACAGGTACCACCGTGGCTATCCATCGCATTGCAGCAGCAATGTTGGCTTTCTCTGGGGCCAGGAGGAAAGTCAGTTGCATGAGTTAAGAGTCACACACTGGAAAAGGAAGAGTAAACCTTCAAAGTACAGGACATAGAAGAAGGCTGTGCATTACCGGTAATGAGAAAAGCTGTGGTAACTTGGCTGGTCCTCAAAAATTCTGATGGAATGTGAAAGGTCCAAGTGGCCCCATCTCACACAAGGAGAATGTAATCTCTCAAAAAAAGGAATTATAAACAGCAGATAGGAGCTAGAAGGTAAAAAGGGGTGTGGGGAGCAGGAGGCACGCACTGGGGAAGCTCTTCTTGCAGAGCCAGGTCTATCCGAGTTGCTTTGTGGAAGCATTTAAGAGAGCTAGTGGAGAAATAACATTTGTGTTCTGCAACATCTCTGCAAAAAACGCCGTTAAGACTTGCATTTGATACTCAGAACTTAAGGTTTGGCTGTTTGGGTAAATTCAGATTTGAAACCTCACTTCATGTGAGGATTCATGGGCTATCCCTCAGGGCAGGAAACAAGTCCAGTTTGCATTTCTTCTTGTAGAAAGCTTTTAGCTTGTTCTGAAGTCCTCCAAGAAAGTGTTTTCTATATCAGCGTAGGCCCCTGCTGGAGTTTGTTGAAGAGGCCTGTGAAGTGGAGCTATGGAGCTGAGTCTCAGGTCTTACTTTAAAAACCTAACCATCTTGCCCTCCTTTATATTTAGGTGGATTTGATCTGTATAACAACTCATTTTTGTGTCTGGACTTGCTGTATTCCTTCAATTTGCATGCTCTGTCTGGTGGTGTTAATTTTAAATTTTCTTAATACTGGTTTGGCGCAGTGTTGGTTTCCAACAACATTTGAGTAAAAGTTGTTGCCCAAGCACAGCAGCTGCTTATGCAGATAAATACAAGTTTAATAAAGTGTTGTGTTTCACACTAACGCAATGTGCAGCAAAGTGGGTGAAGAGTTGTCCTTTCATTTTTTATTGGCTTATGTCATGTTTAATACAAAAGTATTCAGTATATTCTGAAGAGATGGCTACTGTAGTGAATAAGAATCTATGAACAAATTTGTTGGTAATAGTTCAATTTCAATAGTTTACGAAGAGCTTTTTCATAGAAATAAATGTACCCATCACTTTTTAGATTATTATCAAAAATGGATCATTTCGGCAAAGATATATCTGTGTACCAATGATTTTTAAAGCAGAGTGTAAACTGTAGGTAATGTATAAAAGCCGCTGGGCCATGAACATCTGTCATCTGCCGTCCTTAACCTCCACTCGTAACAGCATTAACTTTTCATTGCATCGTTGATTAACTGACTGCAGGGAATTGGCATTTAATTATGTTTAAGCTTATCCTACTATGTACTGAGAAACCATTCTAAATACTTGTTCTGAAACTGGAATGCAGCGTGTTTAGGCAAATATTGTGATCATTCTTGCTTTTATTTTCTGTGGACAACTCAGATATGTGTCACTCTTGTTGACAGTTCAGTGTGTGCAACCCTCTAACATCATATAAATCACTTTGAATTTTTTGCAACCATTATCTATTTGGCATGTTATGTGATTTCTTTTCCAAAACAATTCCTGTTATTTTTCTGTTGTGTGATGTTTAATATTATGCACAGATGACATTCCAGACTCAAGCACATTGATAGTATTATATAAAAATTACCCTGCTTGCGTTCAGTGTGATAATCTCAACAAAATTGGTGTCATATGATATACTCAGTATTATCTATGTTACACTTTTTTCCTTTTGAGAAATTAAAAAATACTCTTACATGTATTCTGCTACAAAATAAACACTTTAATAATGAACTCTGTAATTCATACCACATAGAACTTGTTTCCTATTATAGTCAAAACAGTCCTTGCAAATTGTTCGGTTTCTTGGCTTTTATTAAATGCAACTTCATTTAAAACACACACGTTCCCCACTCACCACGTAGAAGTAATGTCTGAATTAGGTTTTTGTTTATATGTGTCAAGAATAATGTCAAAGAAATTGTAAATATTTTTCAAGAAGTGGTAAGCTTTTTTGAAGCCTCCTGAAGTGAAGTGTTTTATTTATTACTAAAAATTTACTAAGTGAGATGAGACACAGAGCTTGCAAAATTCCCTGCTAACCGCCTTCCTGCCTTGCAGGAAACTTCAAGTCCTTCCATTCCTGTTTTACAATTACACAGGACACTCCATCACTACAAAACGTGACAAACTAGTACAGTGGTTGTATTTAGATAGCTGAGAGTAGGCAGAAAATTACATTGTGGTTTTCTTTTGATTTTCAAGGTAGGAAAAGAAAAACACACAGTGCAGTTGCGTTTCCAAAAGAGTATTTTAATGCTAGTTACTGAAGTTACTTTGCGGCACACTTTTCTATGTTAACCTCCCTGTCAGAGCTTGCCAACGTGCTTGAGTAACTGAATTTTCATAGCTCTAATGACTTTTCTTTTGTCATAAATTATGACAGGAAAGAGTAAACAGCCCATTGCAGTCCTGGAGATGTGTAGCTTCTTGCAGAGGCGCTGGGAGAGCTGCCTGCTTTGCCCAGCACAGTGCAGGGTCGTGCCTGTTGGGGCGGTGAGAGTTTGAGGAAAGCTGGAGGGAAGGGGGTGAGCTTGTCACACACATCCCTTAGGTGTGATCCAGTGATAAAGGAAATGTGGTGCCCTTTGGGAGGGTGTGTACCTATGAGAAACAGGAAGCAGCTCGGCGAGTGCCTGCCCTGCCTGCCTGCTTGCCTGCAGAGGTTGGTGGCTCCGACGGGTGCAGGTGTGCCGACACACTGCCCAGCCGCTGCTCTCCAGGCATCTTGGCAGGCGTGCTCCTCGGCACCCACAGCTGGGAGAGGCGGGGGAAAGAAATCCAACCCAAAGCCAAAACAACCCCCCTCACCTTTAAAAAAAACCCAGCCCTCCTCCAGGTAGGCGAATATGACGGCCTTGCAGCTGAAAGAGTTGTCACATTCAGGTCTGTACAGGAGGAGACGGGATCGCCCTGACAGTGTCCTGCCCGGGTCACAGGAAGAGAACCTGAGGTGAGTGCAAATGGATGCTACTGCCAGGGCACTGGGCCCTTCTCTGCTGCCCGCTTGCTTCAGTGGTTTAAGAGACAAATTGCAAACACATTGCCTTGGAAAGTCGCTGCAAAACATACGCATTGAGAAGCAGCCCCGAAGCATGATGGAAAAACCCCTGAAGGAGGATTAACAGGAGCCATACTGTGACCTTGCGCATTCTGGCAATGGTGTGACAACCTTCCCTGACTCTGAGAAGGGCAAATGTTAGACAGCATTTACTTCTGGATCTCTTCTGACGGCCAGCACTTGCAAGTAAATAAACTTTTCGGAGCCTGACGACTTTGCTCCATCTGCTTTGAAGCTCATTCTAGGTCACCCAGGTTCTGTGGGTTGTGCTGCCTGTTGGGGATCCCTGCATCAGGCTGGTGTTGTGGAGCTGGGGTGGCTGCTGGGCTCTTGGTTTCTTCATGGGGGGTTCTTTGTTGTGGAAAGAGCTTTAGGCAAAAGAATGCAGCATGGCCACATAGCCTGACTTTACTCAGGAAGGGTGACCAAAAATCAGAAAGCCATTTAATGTCTGGTGTTATCTTCCTGACACTGTGAACCTTTTGAAAAAAATTAACAATGAATTTGCAAAAAGCCTCTGTTTGAAGCAGGAAGAGTAAAGATTCATTTGTAACTTGAGTAAGTGCAGACACCAAAAAAAAAAAAAAAAGAAAAACTTCTTTGCAATTTTAATTTTTTTTTTTTTTTTAAAGTGTGCTCAGAGTGAAAGCAGTCCGTTCCCACTTCAAGCTCCTCAGAAAAGGAACCTTGTCTATCTGCTAACAAAAGCCACGGTGGAGAGGAAGTACTTCCTACCTCCTAATGCCTGTTTCATTGTATTTTTAGATTATTTTTCCTTGGTAGTGGTTGTGTGTCAGGTTGGAGTGCTGTGTAATTTGAAAGGTTTTTGTTACCGTGTTTTTGTCAACTGCATTAGTGATTTCAGAAGAATGGTTATTCAGATCTGAGGGATTTACTCTTTTGTTATAACTAAGGCGCTTAATTCAGAGATTATTTGCCATGAGATGTCAGAAATATCATATCACTTCTAGGAATGTGTTAACTTGCGGGCTTAATAGGTGTGCTTCGTATCTCTTTGTAGTATTAATTCTGAATTGATTTCCTAGATGGATTTCTAATAGCGTTAGCAGTATATATGTTATATTCATATGATTCCAGATGGAAGAATAGCCAGACTTAGTAGAGTAAGAGATGTGCAGACATTCTTGACATTTTTACATTTTGTTTCTTTTGAACAAAACTAGCAATGAGGAAGAACAGATCTATTTGGGGAAGAGAAAGCTTTTTTTTAAAGCATATACCTAAAAATGAATACTAGCTCTGTATGGTTGGGTTGCTGTTATTACTATGCATATCCAAGATGGGAATGAGACCATTTTTGGGCTGGACAGGGAGAAGGGGTGTGTCTACTGCACCAGTGTAAGTCCAGGTGTTTTGATCTCCTGAGCCTCTTCTGGTTAGAGATGAGAAATAAACAAAACAGGGATTGGTCTTGAAAAATAAAATCCAAATTGGAGGAAACAGCAAATCAGGGGACTTGTGAATCATCTTAGGGCCGGGTGCTGGAGGTACAAGAAGGTGGCTAGAGCATGGTCAGATGATGCTTTTAGAGCAAGGGGACAACCCATACCTACAATCAGAGCTTATCTTATGTTTGGTAATAGCTTAAGCTGGTTCTTATTCAAACTAAACCTTGCTCCTTCCTAACCCGTATTGTGATATTTCAGTGTGTTGCAAGGCAGACTTATTTGTCATTTTTACTGCATTCTCCGTGACAAAAGGCTATGGTATTATAAATACAGAATTACGGTATATTGGCAGGGCAAAGAGCAATTGGGAGCAAAGAGGAAAAGCTCATTAGTTTTCTAAAAATAGCTCTAGTTTTTTCCATATGTTCTCCTGATGCTACTTAGATCCTGTCCTTAGCAAATACTTTCGGAGTATCTAGAATCCACAAGAAAAACAAGAGATTTCTTTTATGTCTGCTAAATATATCTTACCATCCATGGCTTTGCAATGCCCTCCCATAGTATCTCGCTCCAGTTTTTTGTTCTAGTGCCTTTGTATTTTGTTTTGCATACATATTAATCCAGATGTGTTAAATAATATCAGCCCTTGAGCAACAGTTCACTGAAACCTGCTTTCTCAGTTCAAGTAGTGTTCTTCTAATCTTGGGCCAAAATGTACTCAAGATGCTAGTGTCCCCAGGACACTCTCTGAGAGCTTCTGCATTTAAAACTTTTAATTTCAGCTGCTGGGTACAGCCATTGCAGCAGGAGCCAGATGTGCTTGGAAGGACAGGGACTTGTGTACCTGCAAACTGTGTCTGAGACATAGCCAAGTGTTGGCATTACAAAGCAGCTCAGCAGGGCTTGGTGCCAAAATTCTGCCTTTGCTCTTTCCTGGGGAATGTCAGTGTCATTTGTACTTAAAACGCCTGAGATTACTAATAATTAGGGCACTGTGAAACAATGTACTGAAACTCCTAAATGTGCACCAGAACATGTTTGTTGTATATCGTATCACATTCATTAATTTGTCCTGATAGCCCCGCACACTGGTGGGGATAGGAGATTTGGCTTCTCTTTCTGTCTCACTCCGCGCATCACTTAACAAATCCCATAACCTCTCTGGCAGCCTTTTAATCTGTTAGAGATGTAACTGGTGCTTTACTGACTTTATAGGGAGCTGGAGCCTGCCTGTGCCATGTAAAAGGTGGTCTGGATAGCTCATCCTTTTCTTGAACTTGCATTACAGTACAAAAATGTGCTGGGTTTAGACCTCTGCTGAGGTACGGGTGCTGAATGCAGACCTCTCTTTGCCTATTTGAGTAGACTCACCACCTCATAAAACCTTAATTATGCAGGATGCTCCCCGGGTGCAGAGTTCAAAGTGTAAGAGGATGCCTGGCGCCTTCATCTCTCTCCTGTGAGCAACAGATGCAGCAGTCATTGAACTAAAAGCAACTGAGAAATCTGCCTTTTGGAACTTGTTCTTTTCCAGCTATAATGATTTGGTGGGAAAAAGACGACAGCTCCTGTAGGTCTTGTCTTGCTTTGTGTTTAGAAATGGCATGTAAAAAATTCTGACTGTATGCTGAGCTATTCTTTCTTGCTTTTCTCAGCAAACAGGAAGCAAAGGAAATTGTACACATATATTTATGATTAATCATTAAGAGTCACTTAGCAATTGCAGTATGCTTGCTATTTTTGTTCTTTCCCCTTCTCATCCCATGGGTTTTTGTAAAAATAGAATGATTTGTCTAAAAAAATTGATCCTATTAATTCGCCAAGCTCAATATGAGGTACTGGCAAAAGCAGAGGCAATTCTCTTTGGTTTTTGGTTTTTTTTGAGAACTGCACTTACAAGTGAATTTGATCACTGTCAGCTACTATCTGTAGCTCTCTTCTCTAAGTTCATATGCATTCAAATGCCAATAAAAATGTAAACAACTTTTGAAGAGGTTAGTCTCAAGTTTTTACCAAACAGTAAATTTCAGCATTTACAATAAATAATCATTGATGACCTTCCATAAGTGGTTGTCAGTCACTCATAGTTCACTCGTAGTTCACTGCTCTGTTCTCCTGTGCAGAAAGCACTGTAGATGTTTTCCATATTAATGATGTTAAAGTATCTGCATTCCCTTTGCTGAAGCTGATGGGTACATGTGTATAAGTAGGTGCTGGCAATCTTCTGTTGGATTTGTTCAGGCTCCCGCCTGCCTCTGCACATTGACTCCAGGCTGGAAGGCATGTGGATGTGCCCCAAAATTTCATGCACAAAGACTCCCTCGCAGATGAAACAGGATACATAAGCACATTCTTACGTTCCACTGAGCCTTAGGGGGATAGCCTGTGCACAGCAAGGCTGGTAGGTGAGTGTAAAAAGAAATTAATAAAATCGCCCCCACTGGCAACGCGGTAGAGCTGAGTGTCTCCCTTCCTTTATGAGATACAGCATTTGGGAGTTGTGCAAGGTCACAAATCTCCTTAACCTGCCATCAAAAGCACATGTGTAGCAGCCAGACAAGGTGTACAGCAGTTGCCAGCCTCACATCAGCCCTGAAGACCTGCTCTTCTTAGGAAGAAGGAATGAAAATGCTGGTCAGGAACTGTCTGGGAAACCAGGACCTTGTTGAGCTTTCAGATGCTTTAGGGTACTGAGAGCAAGTTAATGTGAAAATAAAAGATCTGTCTGCACCTGCAAACTTACTTAAATTTGATTTCTCCTGGTAATGTTTTTTTTATAGCATCGCCAATGTTAACATTTATATGGCTGCTTTCTGTGAGTTTCTCTTGCTCACCATGCCAGTGTCAGCAGGTGAAGCAGTAATTATTCCATACACTGGTAAAAAAAAGTGATTAATTTATTAAAGCAGGAAAAACTTAAATTCTAAGACACAAAAATTATGCTTCTTTGTTTACTCTGCTTAATAAATCTGCTAGCATAGCGGAGAGCTGGGTGCTACAAATACTCATTTGAATCACGTGCTTGGGAGCTCTGAACTAAGAAATATTTTGGCTTGTCTGCTAGCTGCTCTAATTGAAGGGATTTATCCATGTAAATGTAACACTGAATTGGTACCATTAATTACAGTAACTTACAGTCAGCAAAACTGTGCTTCATGGTTAGATTTTAATACTGGGATACTTAGAATTTGCATTGAGCCTTAGTTTGAGGTATCCAAATGACTAGAGGCTTTACTGTTCATTTGTGCTGTACTTTTCATTGCTCTAGGGGTTAAAATAACTCCTGAGGAACACACCCTTTTTTGCTTGCCTTCTCTTACCCCTTGTCTCCTGCATTGCATAGCAACTAAACGATTTTGTTTGACTTGCTTACCCGGACTGTCACCTCCTGTGACTCCAAATGACTGGAGATAGCTGCTTGTGTAACATCAACCCAAGCAGTAACTACTTTTCCTCTTAAATCTGTGATTTTAGTAAACAATTAAGCTTCAATGATTATAGCAATTAGGATTTTCATGGCTCTTAGTTACAGGATTGGCTAGGAAGGTAAATTGTACATTTCTTTTGTTATTGTTTTCATGTGTTCTTATGACACCTAATCAGAGGTGTTCTCTAAAGAAAATGTATTGTGATTGCTTATTATTCTTCATTATAATTAAGCTGTCCTTTGAATGCAGTCTGTCACACTGAAGTGAATTGACACACAGAAGAGAAAAACTGAAATTATGCCAACATTACTACTTAATAAAAATTACCAAATTACAGGCATCTGGGGGAAGAAGTTTCAAGGTTGTAAGTTTGGATTTCCTGTCTTTATATTTTTTGTTTTCCTGAGATCTCTGAGCTGTTGTAGGAAACATGAAGCTAACAGACACGGTGTCCCTGCAAGGACTATGAGCCGTTTACATGATGCTCTCCAGGCATGGGAACAGCTCTAGCTTGCCAAGTATGTTGCTTCTGACAATAGCCAAGGGCTGATGCTTGTGGAGGGAGGTAGAAGGAAAGAGTGGGCCTTTTTGGGGATTTTCCTTGGTAGTAACCCCGGCTTGCCACCAGCTGTGACTCAGGGACTTCCTACAGAGTTTGTGGCATTCAGTGTTTTTCACTTCAATTAGCTTGTCTGGTCTTGCCTTGCACCCAGCAATCTCAGGGCATTTACCAAATCACTCAGTGCTCTGAGTTTTCACATGTATTATCTGATGTTGTAGTACACATGGTTGTGTGTTATTTTTTTCTTTGCTTGATTTGTCATAACAGCTTTAGGCTGCTATTGTTCAGTTTTTGTCTTTGTATCTGCCAGCTTTGTAGAAACTTCTCATTTTAGGTAGCTCCTGGTAGAATTCTGAAATGATTGCTTCATACATAATGCTCTGTGAGCAGTGTTTTTTGATGATACTTCTAATTTTGCCAGCAGATTCTAAGTCATCCTGTGATGTGTCGTTACAGATGAACCTTTCTAATCTTTTGGACCCTTTTGTCCAACAAGAGAAATTTGGTTTCTGACTTTTGTGACATATTTCCCTGTAGCTTTGCTGCTGTTTCTGGCTGTCCTAATGGCCATGATTGAGCTAGAAAAAAAATTAATTAATTAAAAAATTTTTATTATTAGCCTCAAAAGAAGTAATATACTGGCAGACACAGATAGCAATACATGGCAGCATTTCTTAGCTGGGCTTTTGAAAATGAAATATTCAAAACATTTAAGCTGTTCCAGCAAGGAATGAGTGGACAAAGGTAGAGCAAATGTGAAATGATGTTTGTCTTTTCTAGCATGTTAAATCCATGCATGCCATACTTTTTATAGATCATAAAGTTCTTGATCCCGAGGTGAGTCTACCTTTTGAACTCTGTATCTATGTAACTACTGGACTCCTACTTGATGACTCAAAACTGCCCTGGCTGGTCCCCTTGTTCCAGTACAGGAAGTTTGCATTGTAAGCTTTTTGTCCTGCTTAATATTTGGCTTTTCAGTTTTTGTTTCATACATTTCTTCTCACTGACTTCAGAAACTGAAGCGAAGCATACCTTATACTTCTGATACTTTACAAAGCTGGTTCTAATATATGTACTTTTTTAAAGGACATTGTAGCAGTGCAACTTCAGAATAGGGTAACTCCATGAGCTACCGAGTTTTAAGTCACGAATTTTGCCTGAAGTGTACAAGTAATTGGTCAGGTTTAAACTGCATTGCTTGCTAAAACTAGTCCTCAGATTACACCCAGTTCTCCATGGCATGTAGCAAAGCAGAAGGAGGCTTGGCAGGGCTTGAACCCCTCTGACTGAAAGCACAAATTCTTGTCATCTTCCCTCTTTCCTTTGCTTTTATTCTGTCACGGAAAAAGAGCATACCAGCAATATGTTGTTGTGAGGGGTAACTTCTACATCTTCTTCCCTCACAAGTGTTATAACAGATACTATAACTGTCTGCTGCTGCTTTATTCATTGAGGATTAGTCAGGTGTTGGGGCAGGAACTATTACTTTAAAAAAACCTGGCAAAAGTTGCCAAACCCTCTGCAAGAAAAATTCATGGAAGTCTTGACTTTGCACAAACTGCTACTGAAATTCGTTTACTTGACAGGTCTGCTACTAGCACTGAGTAGCTAATAAATACAAAGCACAAGATGAAGACCTTCAGTTTGCACTACCCTAAATGTTAAGACTGTCATAATGAAGTAGGAAAGCAATGCTATTTTGTATTAACTTTATTTGTCGATACATTGCTCACTCTTGAGTCTTAGGAACATAAACTGCTTCTGGTTGTTCTCTTGGTTGTTGAATATTAAGGCTATTATTTCATGCTGAAGTGTTAACTGCTGATGGCTCAGCTGTCTGCATGTTCTAAAGCCTGGTGATGCTGTAGTGAATGTAGGAGAAAAATGTGAAACCAAAACCTGGAGTGACTAATAATTACAATTAATTATGTGTGTGAGAAAACAGGAACAGCTGAGCAGATATTTTCTTTAACACATTGTACCTCTGCTTAAAATGAATTAATTCGGGCAATGAAAAACTTTGCACTTCCTCGTATAGTATAGAAGCACAAACTAATGAAGGGGAGAAGAGGTTATGTTACTGGAAGTGTAGATTAATAGTAATAAAGTAATAATGAAAGATGTGTGTGACGTGCAAGTTAATAAAGCTGAAGATCAGTCCTCAGCATGGTGCCTCCAGTGGAGACGTGACTATAATAAGGATGTTGCTGTGAGCTGGGAAGTCTGGTATTGCAGTTCTCTCTGCCCTACAAGGAGCTGCATGGACGTACTAGAAGTCTCTCCTGGCTGCTGGGATATTATGTTGAGTCATAGTATTAATTATAGCTCCTGGATAAACTGCTCGGGTCATGGTGTTCAGCTTGTCAAAACATTGGTTCCACATAGTGTGGGCAGATGGCGCAGGCAGAATCAAAGGCTGGCATTTGCCGTTACACTAAGGTTTCAGTGGAGGATTTTTGGTGGATGTCGGTGACAGATGGCATGAACTAATAGTGGTGCTAGGAAACTCTTACCCTAAAGAGAAATATGTTATCGCATCATTTTAGAATCATAGAATCATTTAGGTTGTAAAGACCTCTTAAGGTTATCAAGTCCAACAAATAACCCAGCACTGCCAAGTCCACCACTAAACTATGTCCCCAAGTGCCACATCTACAGGTCTTTTAATTAGTTTCAGGGATGGTGACTCCAGCACTTTTCTGGGCAGCCTGTTCCAATGCTTGAGAACTCTTTGCAACAAAAAATTTTTCGTAGTGTCCAATCTAAACCTCCCGTGATGCAACTTGAGGTTGTTTACTCTTGTCAGTTTTTTGGAGCTTGGTGGACCTGATCTTATCTCTTTGGGCTTGAAAAGGTGGTTCTTTTCACAGCAGGTGTCTCAGGGACATTTGATGTGCAGTACTATTGAATAATAAAAAGGGCTGACCTTTTTTATTATTCTTAAATTGGAAATGAGGCTGTAAATGTTATATGAACTGCATCAGTGCAAATGCATCTTTAAAATTGGGAGAGTTGGAAGAATTGGATGCAGCATATTTACTATAGTGAGGTAGATGCACAGTTGACTACACAGGGTACAAATTTCAAGAATAACCAATAATATCTGTGTCTCATGCAACACAAAATCATTGGAACTTGTGAGCTTCTCATGCATGATACTGTGTCTGTTGTTTTGTTTTTCCTGTCTGCACAGGATTAAAAAAAAAGTAGTGGGGGAGGAAGAGATGACTTTTAAAGACTATCAAATGTCTGTACACAGAAGTCATTACTTAGTTTACACAGAGCATGGCTTCATTTGCTAATATTTGTAACAAGCAGGAAGAAAACACAATACTTTTCTGAAATATTACTTGTAACAGGAAAATGCTGTAGTAGCATATTGCCTCCCTTTTTACAAATTCTGTCAGAGGCTGATTTTTCACTGTGCTTGAATGACTGATAAAACATTGTGTGGGAAGGTGCTGTTTACCTGTCTATTCCAGTTATATTTACTTCCTTATGGAGAGATGGAATGTGAACCTTCTCTGTTTGCAGAGACCAAAGCATTTTTGGACGTGTTTATACTAGAATAAATTTATACTGAAGTATATGAAACAACTAGAATTGCCTTTTTGTTTGCCTTGTTTATACCCCCACCACATAAGCTTAATTGTGCATTTTGAGGTGAAGACTAAAGAATGAAACTTTTAGGAGCACTTGGAATTCACCTGGTTTTTATTGCAGTAGTTTCAAGATGGTTTTCCATAATTTTTAATAGAAACAGTAGTTAGAGCACTGCTGAGCACATGTGAAAATCCTACCTGTAATGTGCATTTTTATTACAGAAAAGATTCATACCTTCTTTCAAACTGCCTTAGGAGACCAGCTTAACATGGAAAGTATTTTATTGCTTAAGAGATAAACAATTGCAGCAACCAGAACCCAAGAGTGTTTTTAATTTCGGTAAAAAACCCCCATGAAAGGTCAACTAGTGCTTTAAAATGTTGGTGCAGAAATCAGAGCAGGGCACTGCAAGCCCACGCGTCTTCTGCAGCCAAACTTCTGTTCTAGTTTGTTCTGTATTTTGCGTGTGAGAGCCACTGCGTAGCATCTGTTAATACATCATCAAAATGAAACCACAGGTACCTATGGGGGAAGTGTGGGATGCACTGTAATTACTCAACGCCCCCAAAATGTCCCGATGGGCCATTTGGCCTCCCGACAGCGCCGGTGATGCAGGGATATGTGACGGTGGCACAAATAGGTTGCCAAGCAGCAGCTGCCTTTGCCAAGCACCTTGTTTGGAGCCGTGACTGCTCCGCACGGCTATTTGTGGCATGGAGTGAAATGCTCAGCTGGCTTGGCTGGCCAGCGAGCCTTCTCTGTAAGAGTCCCTGTCTGCCCCTGGCAGCCACTGGCATGGACAGCCAGATGGGAAAGCTCTCCGGAGAATGCAGCGTGGAGTGAGGCGGCAGTCATCCTTCAGCAGGGATTAGGCAATATGGCTATTTTTGCTATTGTTTACCAAAGCCCTTCTGGTAACCACACTGGGGCATTTCTTCCCTCTCCTACCATTTCCTTCAGCACCTTCCCTACCACCGGTTTTGGCTTCTGATAAGATCCTCAGTGTGTCGAGAGGAGACTCTCTTTCTTTCATACCTACCTTTTCCAGTTAAACATTCAACTTCTCCCTTTTCTCCATAAGACTGCATCCTTAACAACAAGCTGGTATGTTTTTTCCCATATCCCAGCGAATGCCCTTGGGAAGCTGCTGCTGCAAATCAGCAATCCCTTACATGCTTCTCACTCCCCATGGACAACTTCACCTCAGAGTAACCTAGAATTCCCTAATGAAAACGCAGTGTATTTTTAACAAAGTATTTCAGATCTTGGCAGCATGCCTCTTGCAAAATGACAGAAAAGAGAAAGATGGCCAGCTGCTCTGGATTTGTGGATTACCAGACCTTCACAGAAGAAGCTGTGTTTTGCTTCAATAGTAAAAAGGCCCTTTTTAAACTCTTGTCAAGCTCCTTTCTTGCTTAATTGAAAACATTGGGGGTCATTCCACCAGCAGCAATGGTAATGTGACTGAAGAACCAGGCACCATCTACCTATTGTGCTTATGGCATCCTATAGCTTTGAAGGACTACTTCTTAAAAAAAACTGGGAAGATTAAACCAGGGTTTTTAGATAGGCATCTTACTGCACTAACTTGCTGTACCACTTGCTTTGTTACAGTTCTGCAGAAGATTGCACAGTAGCAAGCTGAAGAAGCAAGCAAATATTTTCCTGTTGACCAAAGCAGACACAAGGCAGCAGGTGGCTTCCAGCCACATTGGTCATCTGTGGATTTCAGGTTACTGCAAGAATTGTAGTAGTCCACCAGGAAAAAAACTCTACAGGGTGCTTTTGATTTGCAGCAGCATCTTCCTGGGAGAACTGTCTGTGATCTGGGACAAAATACAGGAAAACAGTTGGGAAATTGTTGAGAAAACAGTGATAAGAGGAAGAGATAGGCTGACCTGCTGTTTCTTATCTTAGTGGCTTCATGCACCTGCACTAATCTTGGATGAATCAGCATTTTTAGTTCATTGCAGTCAGTCTCACTGGAGTTTTTAATACCCACAGAAGCTCAGCACTGACCTGTGCAGAAAGTGTTGGGAAACAAGACGAAGAACTGGCATTACTATACCTGCATATCTGCTGGCAGACACTGCTCATTTTCATCACTGGTGCTCCAGAGAATGCAGAAACCTTCTGTTCCAAGACTGCAGTGGTGCTCTGGCAAGGTCTTTGTGGTCTAGGGCTACAACCTGAGCGTTGCTTCATCTGGAGCTTGCCCCATGACAGATAAAAATAGGGCTTGAGCTGCAGCCAAGCTGTGTCAGTGGTGAGGGTGCAGCCTCCTTAGCCTGTTACAGCATGTGACTCCTGGTTGCTCTGGCATAGGGTGAATAATCACACCTACGGATGGGCAAATAAGCAGGGTCATGCTGCCTGAGTCCCACCTACACAGGGGAATAGCTTGCCAGGGATTGCTCCTTGTTGAGGGGAAGTGAAGGAAAGACACTGACCAAACCCATTCGACAAATTTGTCAGCACAAGCAGCAGTGTAGGACTGTTGGCTGAGCTGTAGGAAGGCTGTGTGCATGCTCAGGCCTGCATGGCGAATGGTGCGTGGGCTGCTGTATGCTCACTGAGCAAGCTGTCCCAAGTACTGGTGAGAGATATGGCCAAAAACCATCATCAACCAGATCCTCTGTAGTACGTCCTATGAAGGTGAAGGTGTATTAAGAAGTTGTAGCCTTGACTGGACCTTCTGTCATATCCTGTGACAGGGCAGGAGGAAACGGCCTCAAGTTGTGCCAGGGGACGTTTAGATTGGAGATCAGGACAGATGTCTTCACAAAAATGTTAAACACTGGAAAAGGCTGCTCAGGAGAAGTGGTGGAGTCACCATCCGTGGAAGTATTTAAAAGAATTGTAGATGTGGCACTTGGGGACATGGTTTAGTGGTGAATGTGACAGTATTAGATTAATGGTTGGACTCAGTGGTCTTGAGGTCTTTTCCAACCTATATGATTCTATGATTCTCTGATCTTTTAGTTTCTCTACTTGTTCCCATTGCTCATCTCGTTGTTGTCATCCTGTGCTTTCTCATGCCCCCTCACAGACTAGCAGATTCTTCAGATACCAATGTGCTGTGTGTCATGACCACAAAGCGCATGCAGTCCTGTAATTCAACTGATTGCTAACAAAGCTGAGCCAGTTCAACACAAAAGCTAGTTACTCAGGAGGGCTTCCCAAAAGCCTTCCTTTTCTGCAGTTAGAAAGTGCAGGAAGCCACATAATTCCTCATCTGCCACAAGCACTATGCTTCAAGCAGGGAGAGCTTGAAGCAGTATAATTATTAGCTGCAAATCTAACTTCAGTTAGTGTGCTTCCATTGGATAGTTGTTCTAAATGCAGCACATCACTGGAAATAAAGCTTTGGTTTTCCTCCTTCATATATTGTCCATTAAGACATGCCTGTCTGTTCAGTTAATGGCCTGAGAAGCACAAGACAAACCAAACTATGTGTCTGTACCAACTCCTTGTCTGAAGTACTGACAAGAGGAATGACAGCTATAGATAAATTCATCACATATGACTTAGAAGACACTAGTGGAGCATTAAAGGCCATTTTTACAATGTAATTAATATACTGTAGCATTAAAGCAATATTTACCTGGAGACAGGAGCCTTTTCTTTCTGCTTTTCACTGCCACTGCTGGTTTGCCCATGATAAAATATTGTTGGAATCTGCCTGCACCCGTCCTCAGTAGAAAGTAGTTGCAGACAAGTTTGGTGCTCAACTTATATGCTCACATAGGTTATTCACACCACAGCTCTCCTGGGCAGTTTCTGTCGGCAGCCAGCAGCAAAGACCCTTTCCAGCATCTGAGTTTACATGAGGGCTTGGCAGGGGAGTGTTCTCTTCTGTGCACAGCCAGCCTCAGTAAATCTCAGCATTACAGGCTCGCAGCCCTGCTGCTGAACTTTTAACTTGAAGCTCTAGCAGGGCACTGAGTAGCTCCAGCTACATGACACGGAGCTGTGAAAGTAAATCACTTCGCTGGGAACAAGGGGAAGTCCAGCATATTGTTTTGCAGACTCTGCCTACAGCTTCTTTGCAGTATTAGCATAGAACATATACACCTGGGAAAGCAATCGGGGCGAGATGGACTTTCAGCGCAGAGCTCAGCCGTACCCCATCCCAGAGGATGAAGAGATTATGTACAAGGTCACTCCTGATGCTCACAACTCTGCAGGAAATGAAGGCGAGAAACCAGTGTCAAAATTGCAACGTAGGCACAGTGAAATAAAGCTCTACAAAGAGTTTTGTGACTTTTATGCGAGATTGTAAGTTCATTCTGTTCAGCTTTGGGATGTAACTGCAGTGACATTACTGGTGTATTGTACATAATGTATTTTATAGTTTATTTTTATCTGAGATCTGAGCAGGCTGTGCAAGCTGTTCTCTCATCCAACCTTTGCCACTGTTCTGCTTGAAACATTGCCAGTTGTAACTGTCGACTAAAATTTGAATTGTTACTTTAAATTTCATCATTAATTGCGTCAGAAATTTTTATCAGCAGTAAAAATGGGGCTGGAATTTGTGAAGTAGTCTCTCTGCCTTCAGGTTGTTTGCCAGTTATTCTGGACAAACGGATAAACTGCTTCATTAATGCAGAAGTATTACATGCTTCACTAGTTTTACATATATGATGTGTTTCAAGGTGAAGCGCTTTTTCCTGAAGAGGAAAACTTTATGTTTTCATTTGTTTTTTAACTTTGTTTCATGTTTTTGCTTGGATTATCCTTCACATATGGCGGTGCTTAATGTCCTTAGTGCTTGAGCACTGTTGAAGTGATGATGGAAGATCCCAGTTTCTCTTGTGATTACTCTTCATTTAGGTTGATAAGGAGGATGGGGAAATTGACTGAGGTTTTGCCCCACAGAAAGCATTCACAGTCCATGAAGAACATTGGCGACCTTTATAGCTGATCACAGTTTATGTGTGTAGTCATTGCAGTTTGTCCATAGGTCTGTCTGTTATATATGGGTTAGACCATCCTGCATCTGATCTTCATGTGAAATTCGCCCACTTGTTTCACTGTGAGGGCAGTGGATACTTGGATTGCAGCTACCATTTTCCTTGTCTGCAAAGATCGAGAGAGAGAGAAAGAAAAAGTGCCAGCTAATAATAACATGTCAGATGTGACCTTGCATAGGGCTCTTTTGTGAGACAGTGCAAGAAATAGATAAAACACATTCCATTCTGAACCACGTGCTAAGTGTTTGTTTGCTCCCTTGGATGGTGTGCAAGGAATGAATTCAATTCCTACTGAACATTCAGGGAGCCCAGAGGTCTTATCCCCTTGAAGGGTTATGAAGGAAGTCTTGGCATCTTGCAGAGAACTGTGGGCTCTGCACTTACAGGCACAGCATGATAGCTGTATCAAAATGTGTGCATGCATACACGTTTTTAAGATAATGTCACTTGTCTAATAACCTTCCAGATAGATGTTTGAATCAGTGGTTTTGTCAGCTGAGACCAGATTGTAATGAAACTAGACCATTGCCCTTTATTTGTTCTCTGTTAACACATGGTATTAGGGCAGAGAGATGATCCTGAAAGGCATAGCTTTGAGAATCTAGATATGAGTAAGAAAATGTTTGCAAAGGAAAACTCAAAAGAGCCTTTTTCTGGCCTTAATTAACTGAAACACAGCTGTACTGTCTTCTGCAGGTGTGGACAACTAGCAACTGCCATTTTTTTGGTCCTGTATCTTTGGGAAGCAACCAAGGTTGCTGTTTCAGTACTTCTTTGCATCCCTGTCAGGAGTTTGCCAGCTTGTGTTGGCCTTTGTGAGTCACAGTGGGACAGCCAAAGCATTCTCACCCTCCCCCTTGGCCCTGGAGTGGGATATGAGCTGGTACATAGTGAGCTGAGCTCCCTGAGATAAACCCTAACAAGCCAATCAAAAATTCCATGACTTCAAACTAAATTTGTAAAATGACTTCAAGCTATGCAGAGCTTGTATAAGGGATAATAATTTAACTACTCCGGTTTTTGTTAATATCTGCCAGACTAGATCCTGCACACTCTTTCACATTATTTAGAGTTCTGAACTATGCTGTTATATATATTTTAGAATTAGGAATTGGTTTACAATTAATCATTTATGTTTTCCTTTGTGATGTCAGTCCTCAATTATTGTTAATATTTGCCCTTGTTTTCAGTAATTTTAATGTATTTCATAATTTTTATAGTACTTTGAATTGCCTATCTTTTCTCATCATAAAAAGCCTATGAATGTGCCTGTAGTGACAACATTTCTGTTTGAGGTTTTTTAATTAGTTAGAGTGCATTGCAGGGATTTTGTTTTTAAAGAGTTAGGGAGCAGGGAGAAGTGGTAGTTTTATTTCTGAGATGCCACAAGCCGTTAAGTTCATTGAAAAACTTGTGTTGAGCAGCTTAGCATTAGGTTGATGCAGTTTGGCCTGGTATGGGGTGGGGGAAGACATGCAACCAGTGTTGCTTTCTGTTTAGGCTAATTTTCAATTTTTTTTTCTTTTAATGACAGCAACATGGCGAATGCGCTTGCAAACGCTATCTGCGAGCGCTGCAGGGGGGGCTTTGCGCCTGCTGAAAAAATTGTCAACAGCAACGGTGAGCTGTACCACGAGCAGTGCTTTGTCTGCGCCCAGTGCTTCCAGCAGTTCCCCGAAGGGCTCTTCTACGAGGTAAGCAGGGCAGAGGACACCTCCATGTCCCCAGCCCCCATCTTGAGCCTTCATTCCCATAGCAGAAGTAGCTACAGGCAGATGGATAGCTTAGAAAGACCTGTGGGAGGAACTGGGCTCTGAAAGTGTATGCCCAGTAAGGGGAGAAAAATAACAGAAGCATTTCTGTGCTAATTTGGAGGACATCAGTGTATATAACCTTACTTAAATGTAGAGCCTAATGCTGTCAGCGCTGAGACAAAAACTGCTGAAGATTTTTTTTCTCAGTGCAGATTTTTTCCCCTGAAATTTATGAATCTGGTGTATTATACAAGAAATACAGAGAAAACATACTTCTTAGATGAGAAAGTCATATAGAGGGAAATCCCAGCATCCTGTGGTCCATAGGAGGTTTATTTACAGGATTCCAGCTTGGCATTGGAAAAGAGATGATCTGTATGTCAGCATGCAGAGATCCAAACCACACAGGGCCAGTGTAAGACCAGCTCTTAAGTTTAACAGTCCAGAACATTTGAAATTACCAGTTCTTAAAACACTTTCAAGGGTTAAAACCTGGTCCCATTCATATTTCTCAGCTCCAGGTCAACTGGCCACAGCTCAAATGAGTATTTTGGTGTAGGTGTCATTTTCTTTTACATTCCCCTACCATGGGGATTCAGAACGTGGCTCAGCACAAGGTGACTTTAGTGAAAGCTCTAGACTGGTTCATAAAATACAAAGTGATTGGTATAGGGAACAATAGATGGTATGGGACAGGGAATTACTGTCAGATAAGGCCCTGCTCAAGTAGCTTACAGTCCAACTTAGGGTAGCAGCTACAAGATTTGTGTCATGGGGTGAGCTGAAAAGGAAGGTAAGCAGTGTGTAAATAGAGCAGTTCTGTGCTCTCACATACAGGTGTCATCCTTTGGTAAGAGCACAGTAATCTATCTTCCATAGAAGCATTTCCAATTTTACAGAGCCATGCTATGTGGTAATGAGGAGAGGCTGAGGGAGGAGTGTGGATAACAAAAGAGACGGGCTAAGGGGATTCCTGGGGATTTGCTTTTTCTCACTTTGTTTGAGGATCAAAAGGCTCTAGGGATAGTAGTGTTGCACAAATTGTATTAAGTCAGTAAATATGATGTTCCATAAGACATCAAAAGGTGAGCTGCAAGGCAGAATTCATTAAATACAAACAAAAGAATACCACCATGATACTTAACAAATTGCATTACAATTGTTAATATATACTGAGCTGACTCGGTAAAGAGTCCATCCTGATGTGTTAAGATCTGAGGCAAATGTAAAATGATATGAATGTTTCAAAACTAAAATATTTGTAATTATATTAATAAAAAATGTATTTTCTCTAAATAATGAATACTTTATTCATTCTTTTTCTGACTCAAAAAGCAATGAGACATTCCCAGGACGTCTTTCAGAAATTTGAATGGTCCTTAAAGATAAAAGTTTGAGAAATCGTGTTCTAGGCAGCTTGTATCTCCTAGGAGATGCACAAAGACTGCAGCGGAAAGTCTTGCTTTTGGACCTAGTTCAGGAATGTTACAATCTCTCTCTTGCTCATGGGTGGCCATACCTGAATCTCTGTGGCAGAGGCAAGTATCCTAGTGGTGTTTAGATATATTGGATGTAGGCATTTTGCTGCCTACTGCTACCTTGTTAACATTCATATTCATAATGATTGGTCTTTGAGCACTCTGTTACTGAAACATGCTGCTCTCAAAGACAGTAAGTCAGAAGTGAGTGCCAGTAGATTGTCCCAGGAATGGAAATAACACTGTGTGCTGAACATGTTTTGGCTAAGGTTGCTAGGGGGTATTTTCAGGTTGGGTAGCCTGAGAAATATTACATAGAAAGTGGAAAGTTTCAGTTAAGGATAGAGACTTCTTGCCGCAATTATTACAGAGGTAAAATAACATTGGATAGGCTGAGGGAGCTGGGCCTATTCGGACTCCAGAAGAGACAGCTGAGAGGGGAACTCGTCAATGTACATAATTATCTGAAGGGAGGGTGTCAGAGGATGGAGCCAGCCTCTACTTGGCAATGCCAAGCAATAGGGCAAGAGCTAATGGGCAGAAACAGATGCACAGGAAGTTCCACGTGATCACGGGGAAGAACTTCTTTACTGTGCACTGGTACAGGTTGCCCAGAGTGGTTGTGGAGTCTCCCTCACTGGAGATACTTGAGAACCATCTGGATGCAATTCTGTGCAATGTGCTCTAGGATGACCCTGCTTGAGCAGGGAGGTTGGACCAGGTGACCCCACCTCCAACCTGATCTGTTCTGTGAGAGGGAGGACAGCCCTGAGCAGGTAGAAGGTGGGCTTAGGTTGATGAGTGCTCAGGAGTGGCTGACAGCGCTCAGAGGACTTGAGATAAACTGTACTGCTCAAGAAAATGTAACTGGAGAAGATGGGCAGAAAGGACATCTTCCTAAGACTAGCTTAATGCAGTCTTTGAGAAGATGGATATGTTTGGAGGTGTGGCCAGGCAATGTGTTTTTCTGAGCAGGTTCTTGTGCATTAATGCAGGCATTGTTGGTTGCCCAGCATGAGTTTGTGTTTATTCTGTGCCTGGTTTAGCTAAGCTAGTATTTCTTGGAAATGATTTCTAGCTCTTAGCAATTAGGAAGACAAATATTGTTCCCCTGCCTATTGCAAGCCTTGCAGAGCTCCCCCAGTTAGTCATTAAGCTGCTTATCACATTTGCCGTCAAACACTGCCATGATAAGCTTTCACATTGTGTTCCGTGGGTGGGGGTGGAACTGGTCAGGTCTCCTGTGCTGCAGGATTTATCTCTGGGCTGCCTCGCAGGGACCCTGATCAGCACAGCTTGCTGTGGTCTGGCACTGGAGCCAAGTTGCTTGCAGACACAAGTGGTCCCCATCCACAGCTTAGAGAACATAATGCACAGCATGAGCAGGAGTTTTGTGGATGTCCTCATAAGCCTATGTTAGAAAGGATAGTTTGGATTCCTGAGAGTTGTGTGCCTAATGTTGCACAGAAACTGTGCACAGGATGTATTTGATTTGTGTTTCAGTTTGCTCAGTAACATCATTTTAGCAAGTTTTTTTTATGTACTCAATCTAAACAAAACTTAGCACAAGCACATTCCAGCACAGTTTCCAAACTTGGTCCTTTGCTGTTAGGTGTGAAGTGGTAGCAATTCTAGTCTGTTTTTACTCCAACACATGGAAGGTGTGTATGCCCTAGGGCTGCTATTGTAGAGTCTCTCTACAGGGAGCAGTGCACAGTCCTATACCAATGGCAGAACAGATGGTCAGATTTTTTTCTATTCCAGTTGCACCTTGAGTGTTTTCTTAAAATGGTCTTTACCAAAAGCTATCTTAGAGAAGGAATCTTTAAAGACTCAGGTTTTGTGCATGTCTTTCCACTTAAGTTAGCTAAAAACATGCAGGTAAGCTAGAGGTTATGTCACAGTGAGATGTTTTATGCAGAGCCATTTACCTCATGGACCTTCAGCATGCAACAATGAAACGACCTTGCTTTTAAACTATGTACTGTAAGATTTATTACAGAAGCTCAAGGCTTTCTCTGATAATAACTGCTGGGTCACCCACAAAGGGCAGCACACATGAGCAGAAAGATTGAAAATATAAACAAGACTGAATGGGAACCAACCTGCCTGATGCAAACAAGAGGGGAAGAAAACCTGTTTGGTCTGTCCAGATCAACATGTGGTGGCTTTGAAATCCAAGCAAACCTAAGCATCCCTCATTGGACCACCTGTTTACACAGGACAGGAAGTTTTCATTTTTTTTTCAGTTTGAAAAGGATTTTATCTGGAAGGAAGTAAGCACAATGAAGAATGAACCAGTAATTTCCATTATTCCTTGAGAAAGTAGTAGCCCTGTGCCTCTCAATTATTATTTTTTTAAGAGCTGAAATTAAAAAGTAATCTGTTTTAGCATATTACACTGGAATAGCAGTTAATAAATTTCTGGCAGAGAGTTCTGAAAAAGTCTGTACTGAGCTAATGTCTTTCTGTACCTAATAAGTGCAATTCAGGCTGGGCACAGGAATTTCCTAACCTTAAATATCTAGTGACTTTAAAAATGTTTCATTAAATCCCCATCCTGCCAGTTGCAAGAGTATTTATTCCTTTTATTTATATTTATTCCTTGTCATTTCATAGTATAAAACAGGTAATCTTGAAACACGTTGTTGTATTTTTTGTCCATGCACATAACCTTACTTTGTGGGTAGTATTTTATGCTATTCACTTTGTTTTGTCTTAGGCCCAGTAAAAAGAAAGGAGCAAGGTTTCCTGCTGTCCTCCTTTTTTCACTGTTTTAAAATGAGATTATAAAATCCAAACATTTTATAGTATACTTAATATTGTCTATCTGATTTTGACACACTCATTGGCATTTGTGTCTAATAGTGGTGGTGCGTGAAGGTATCTAAACATTTCCCTTCATTTCAGCACATACTTGCCTACATGTGTTTACGTCTTCTTTGGCTAAGCTACTAATGCAGTGCTGTTAAATCTTTTTATTCCATATGGGGCTTATTTTTCTATGAGAGCTTGAACAGTAGCTGAACTTATCTAAGCTATGATGAAATTCAAATTCATTAAAATCAATTTAATCTGATCAATGTAGTGAACTTTGTTCCTTAATATTTGGACTTGATTATCTGAAGGGTCTTTCCCAACCTAAATGATTTTATGATTCTATGAAAAAAGCATCATGAAGGAAAAGGCTTATTTCCCTTCATGTTTTGGCTGTACTGCTCCATAAATTGCAAAGATTTCTGCCCCTGGGTGTTCTTCCTACCCCAACCCCCACCATATGTACTTCCTCTGGTATGCTGGGTCATTTTGGCAGGAAATGAAGAGTGAGGAAGACATCAAATAGGTTTGGGGAAAATGCTTCTCCCCTCCTGCTGGCCAGAGCTGTTTGTTAGCTAGTTTCCTGCTCAAAATTTGCTTGGTTGCATCAGTTTCAGTAGTCTGTCAAAATTCAGACATCTCTTGTGATGTAAATGGGTGACAGAAAATGCTGTACACTTTTAGCAGTACTGGAGAAATGGTGTGCTACTAACACTACATGCTAACTAGTAGGTGAATTAAGGTGGGTGAATGTAATGCCTAGCACATGCAGCTCATGGTCTGGATTTTTTGCAGAGCCCCTCATGTTTTACTACCTAATTGTATCTAGAAACACACCAGGGTGTTACAGCATTTGCGTTAACTGCTTATTTCTCATTGCTCTAACACTCAGATCTTTTTCTATTTGCAGTTTGAAGGGAGGAAGTACTGTGAACATGATTTTCAAATGCTTTTTGCCCCTTGCTGCCATCAGTGTGGTAAGTTTTAACTCAAGGTGAAACTTTATACTGATTATAAATGGGAGTGTCACTGGGGGAAGATGTGCTACCCTTGTATCTGTTCTCTGGGAGGTACTCATGTTCAGCTGAGCATCTGAACTTCCAGAATGAGCTAGACTTCACAGAAACTGGGGAGTTGCTTTTTCTAAAGGTCATAAACCAACAGGATTTAAAAATAGAAGTTAGCATTCTTTTAGTAAGTAGTTTAGCTGTTGAGCCAAAGATACACTGAATGTACCATTCATAAACTCCTGATTATATACACCATTCATGAGTCCTGATTATTTATATCTCTATGTCCCTATGTGCTGACATTTGCCGCTTCTCATGTAGCTGAAACCCTGCAACAAGACTTTGTCATCTGCTTTGTCTCTTGTAACCCACCCGTCCTGTCCTACTTCACAGAAGCTGAGACCATCTTCATCATCTAGTGTTATAATTAAGTGATGGTTAGCTGGGCCCCTGCTGATTTTTTTGAAACAAGTATCTTTAAGGCTTCAGTGTCTAATGTCCATCCTATGTGACACTGAGGGCTGCTTTTTATTTGCCGCTGTTGATGTAAATGCTTGTACATCTGCTGCGCTCTAATTATTGGCATGGCTTTTTCCCCCATGTGTAACACATTTTGCTGGGGCAGGGCTGGGAAGTCATTATTTGACTGTTCCTTAGACTGCTCTGGAAGCCCTTGTGTTTCTATGGCACTTCTGGCAAGGTGCTAAAGCTTTAACTTACCTCAATGAGACCTTTCTTCATGTGGAGGGAGGGGTTGAACACCAAGGGAGAGGGAAGCAGATGCTATGGAACTTTGAATTTAAGGCTGCAGATGTGAACAAGCAGGGGAAGAAGAAGAAATGAGTTGGTGCCAATTAGTGAGGAGCTATGATGCCTATCTCCAGGATTTCTCCTGCAAAGTTGTCACAGCTCCCCCTTCTCCTATCCTACCTCCTTATAGTGCCAGCGCCCTTAAAACCTCATCAAGGTCCTGCCCGGAGCTGGGCTTTTCCTCTGCTTGTACTTAATAAACACAGACAAAGTCAATGGGGCTGTTGCCAACAATGAAGCCATGAGCATTTGTGACATTCATGGGAATGCTACAGAGTCACATGCTGGATGTTATTGTCCATGTCAGTCACCTGCCCTTTGGCAGCTCTTGGAGTTGTTCTCCAAAGCCAGAACTTAGCCTCTGAGAGCACAGGGAGGCTGAGCTCCCAACATGTTTTGCACTGCTCAGGGCTCCTGGCTGTACTGTCCATCCTTATGGACAACAACTGAGTCACGCGTGTCATGGACACCACTCCACTGCCTGTGCAGTACAGTCACACTGTGCATGCAAAACACTTGTTCTCACACTATTTTTTTTAATGCATTATGGGACAGGTCTACTTGTGGTAGGTCAGAAGTTGTGTGTGTTCTGCAGCGTCACTGCACCTTTGCATTTGGACTCCATGGGAGTTGGGAGTTTTTTTGCAGGAGGTCTACAGCCACCCAAGTTCAGTTCTATTGTGCTTTGAGTATAGAATACCTTCAAAGCTTGGTCCTAGTGGAGTAGAAACCCCTGCTATGTACATGGCAAGTTAAAATTGTCATATTCTTGAAGAAAAGAAGGAGAAACATGATTAGGACAGAAGAAAGCCCTTATGATTTAAAGTACTCCATAAATTTCTTAATAGCTTGAGAACAGGTAAGTAAAACCAGTAAAAGGACCAGAAAAGGATTATTGCAGAGAGAAGGGGGAGTGGGCATGTAGATGGACTTGTATATAAAGAGCAGAAGGTCCTCCATCAGCAAAGATGTCTTCTTCTGACCAATAGCAAAAAACAGCAAACAAATCCAAACACCAGGGTTTGAAATCAGAACTGTGATCTTCAAAGCAATGTGTCCTACCTGATTTTGGGGTAAGGAACGGAATGATGATTGTAGTCATTGTAGTGATTTGTGGGTGGGTTACTTTTAACTTTGTCTAGTATGGTATTTTACATCCTGGTGTTACGTTTCTTACAGGTGAGTTCATTATTGGTCGTGTTATTAAAGCCATGAACAATAGCTGGCATCCAGAGTGCTTCTGCTGTGATATCTGCCAAATAGTATTGGCTGATATTGGATTTGTTAAGAATGCTGGCAGGTAAATCTCCACCCTTCCTTCTGTTAACTGATTATATTAACTAATAGCGAGACTGAGAGGTTTCGGTTCCTGAAGCTTTCCAGCTTGGATGAAGCAACTGAAGTATCTTATGTGAGAAAAAGGTATAAGAGTGCATCACAAAACCAAGAGTGGGTATCTTAAAATATTAACACTTTAACTACTTCAACTCTAAGTTTCATGGCAAACATTTTCTCTACCTGGTGACATTTTGGGGCCATTGTTATAAGAGAGAAAACATTGAGATACAAAAGCATTGTCTTTTTTTTAATAAAAATGTTTACTTTCTTTTTCCAACTTGGTTCTCCAATTTTTGTCTAGTTAGGTACCATATTTATTAATAACTGCTTAATGTTCAGTAGGACCTTTCACAGAGTAGGATATTTTTACCAGCTACGATCACAAGAATGTTTTATATTTTACAAGTGGATTATATGGCCATTGCCTTCTTATGTATAATATACAGAATTATATATAGAAGTAGGACCTGTGTGTTCATCCAGCTTCCAATTTAAGTTTTTAAGATTTTGAAAGTAAATTCAGCAACAAGAATCGATAAGAAACTTTGTTTTCTGTGTTTCAACACAGCTTTAACTCAGCTGAGCTGAAGAAATTATACTTCTGTGGTGTCAGAAAATAAAATGATCATCTTAAACTTGGGCAATCATTTTGGTGCTTTGAACATGGTTTGCCTTAGCAAGGAAGTTGTTTTAACAAGACTCAAAAAAGGACTGATTGAAATGGGGTTCTGAGAGATTTTTGGTTTATATTTTGCACTGTAGTACCTGCTAGCAATACTTAACCTCTCTTTTTTTATGCTGTTTCAGACATCTCTGCCGTACTTGCCATAACAGGGAAAAAGCCAGAGGCCTGGGAAAGTACATTTGCCAGAAGTGTCATGCCATTATTGATGAACAGCCTCTCATATTCAAAAATGATCCTTATCACCCTGATCATTTCAACTGTGCAAACTGCGGGTAACTTGAGTTCTGCAAAGGGAAACAGGAAAATGCTGGGCTTATTTGCTTTATCAATTTACATCTTAAAGTGAAAACTTGTCCTGTACCATTGACAAGATGGGATGGGATTTGCATGTCTTGTGGCCAGATGTGTGTTACTGCTTTTGGCTTGGTGGGGTTCAAACAACAGCTGACCTGCTGGAGGCTAAAGAAAGATTGGACTCTGCAGGACAAGGTGGTACCTTACAAAATTCAAAGTATCAACACAGATACCATTTCTGTAGTAGTGAAATGATAGCTCACTATTCTGCTAGGGGGGGTAGAGAAGTGATCCTCTTTTGTTGCTTGAATCACTATCTTGCCTATGGTTTTTTTGTAGTTGACTGGCATCCAAACTTGGTTCTCTCTTTTTAAAGCCTATCTTTTTTAGAAGCTTTCTCCATCTCATTTTATCATCTTCTGCAACTGCAGTGCATGAAACTGCACATTTCTACATCCTGCACTGATGTGGATATGTAGGATGACCATTGGAGCATAGAGCATTGTAGGACATAGCATCGATTCTTAGCTGTTTATTTCTGGTGCAAAGGAAGCTACTATTTCAGTGCCATAGCAAAGGCTGATTTGAGTAACAGTATGTAGTGTTACATCAGTAGCAACCAGTTGACAGCATTAGTGATTACAGTCACTCTTAAGGTTTAGCTGTTTGCCTTATCTAACCACACAAATTACTAAAAAGTAGAGTTTGTAAGATTCTGTAATGGGAAATAAATAAGCCTAGCTCATGTGGGTCTGTAGTTCTCTTCATCTGAAGTTTGATACAAGGAAAATGTAACTAGATGCAGAGGACTACATTTTACTTTCAGTCACAATTATGCAAATCTAAAATAAACTGGTGATAAGTGCCAGAATATAAACCAAACATCTGCCACTTTCACACACAGATTTGTGCTGCTTAAGCAGAATACAATAGTTCAGTAGCTGTTTCCAGAGAGACTTAGTGCACCTTGCCTAGCAGCCTTTTCTCAGTTTGCTGTGATCACTCTTGAACTGTGTTGAACTATGTTGTAGTGGATGCTGCTGCTTTACTGTAGTACAAATATAATTTCTAAAGCAAAGGCTAAAATTTTTTTTTTCCCTTAAGAAGAGGACTCTCCAACTCTCAAGAGTTGACATTTTTGAGTGCCTTTATTCATGCTCTCAATTCATTAACTTCTGAACAGGAAGGAACTTACTGCTGATGCTCGTGAGCTGAAGGGAGAACTCTACTGCTTACCCTGCCATGACAAAATGGGTGTCCCCATCTGTGGGGCGTGTAGGAGACCAATTGAAGGCCGTGTGGTGAATGCTATGGGCAAACAATGGCATGTGGAGGTAAACATCAGATGCTATACAATGTCTCTTACAAATGGAAACCTTAGCATATTTATCTGTGATTTTGCCAATCAATTTCAATGAAAGGATTATCAAAGTTTGCAGCAATGATTATAAAAGCCTTCTCCAAATCCCTCTTCAACCTTATTGTGCCTGGTCTTCCACTGTGAAATAGGAGTTATTTCTGACCTTACAGAGAGCTTTGACTGTGAAACTAAAATCAGTAATCAAAGGAAGCACGGCAAGGTCCTGACAAAAGACAATTTCAGAGCTCAAAGCAGTATATATGAAAAGGCAGTAAGGTCTGTGGCAACTATGTTACTAAGCATCAAAGTACTCTTAGGTCTTCCACAGTCACCTGCCTTGTACATATTTCTTTAACAGTTCATGAGAGGGTTCATATTTCAAGGCCACAAACAAGATTTAGTTCCACATCTTCCATTTTAATTAGATAAATTGTTTATTCCTTCTGTTGTTTTGAAAGTCTCCTCTAGGAAATGCTTTCTTCACAAGGGTGTAATGATAATGCAAATTATTTAATAACTCTTAATTCTGTTCATTGATAAGAAATGAGAATCTATTGCTTGATTTTTTTTTTTAACTTTTGGATTGAAATGTTGAAGACATTAAAAGAAATACTATTTTAGTAGTCTAAGTGTAGAAACCAAAGTTTTAACTCTGCGTTTCAAGATGGCTCAGTAGACTTCAGCCATGTTCAAGCAGTGGATGTGGTTATTTTGCTTTCTAGAAAAAATAACATTACTTCCAAAAGATAAAAAAAAATGTATTGTAATTTTCTTTGTAGCATTTCGTTTGTGCAAAATGTGAAAAGCCATTCCTGGGTCATCGTCATTATGAGAGAAAAGGCTTGGCGTATTGTGAAACCCACTACAATCAGGTAAGGTTGCGTATTATTAAAAATGGCATTAATTGGTAAACTCACAAATTGGTTGTATTAGATAGAGATGTAAAACCATGGACATTCTTCTGTTTTGTTAAAGGCACGTGTGGGTGTAATGGCAATTAACATATGTTCTGTTGCATTTAATTTATACAGGTTTCCCTATTCATCTGTGTGGCATTTAAAAAAGAAAACTGCAGGTTATTTCACAAATAACTGGCCAGGACAATCAGTGTCAAATGGTTTTTCAAGCTTAGTTGTACTTAAGTAGAGCTGTTACGGGCCTCAACGGGTCTGTGGATCAGAGCAGCTAATGACACCTAATCTCTCCTAGGAAGTTAAAGAAGATTTGCCACTCAGTAACTGCATTTGGATGCCCAAGTGAGTGGCGTGGATCTCCCTGCAGCTGCTGCTCTAAGACATTGTGTGTTGATATAGGCTGTTGCTCAGTCATTAGGTTGATTGATACATCTAAGACTAAATTGTCAGAAAACACCCTCTAGTGACCACTTGCATTTATGTAGGAGTTACATGTTGCGGTACCACCTCTCTCCAGTCACCCTTGGATGTGGAGTCCGGCACCACAGTCCTTTTTTTCTTTGGAAGCCATCTGTGTAGTGTCACATTCACCTCCTTGCTTACATAAATACCTGAAGGAGGGGTTACACTTGGGAGTTGTAAGCCATCTGCTAATTACAGATGGATTCTAAATTAGTCAGTGTTGCAGGGCAGATGATTGGTGCTGGCACATTCGCAGACTGTAAATGCTGTGATGTTCATAGTAGTAGTGTTGCAGCTGGGATGGGGAAAGTCCATATACCAGACAAGAGCTGTATGTAGAGTGGGTGTCTTTTACTAGGTTAACTACTACAGTTAGAAAAAATACATAAAGTTTTTGGCACTTATTGTTGTATTGTGAACAAACGTTAAGCCTGGAAAAAAAAATGGAATTTTTTTTCCCTAATTTTTCTTTTTTTTAAATTTAATAAAGATAAAGTTTTCTTATAGTAATACCTTGTTTTAGTCGCGCATGTAAGTCCAAATGTTAAATTTTCTGGTTAGTAACAATATGTATATATGACACCAACTGCTGTATTTCAAATCTTCAGGATTAGAGAAATGTTGAAACTAAACAAAATCATACTTGCAGATAATCAAATAAAAGTAAACAAATTATTTTCATCTTTAATATTATCAAGATTTTTTGTAATGAGATGATGCAAAATGTACTTGGAAAACCAAACCAGACTTGCCAGCATTCTCTTTACTTCACTGGAATAAACAGGAAAGCGATTGTGCCCATCAGCTAAGATATAGTTATTTTGCTAGTTTTAGAAGTTACCCTCAAAAAAATCATTATACTAAAAATTTATTACTTCTCTTTCCTCTTCAGTTATTTGGTGATGTTTGTTTTCATTGCAACCGTGTGATTGAAGGAGATGGTAAGCACTTTTCTGTTTCCTTAATGTACCTTTTTCATGGAAGTTCTATGTAAAAGTGGAAGTAAGGGGAAAACAGCCCTCTGTTTTTATTAAAACTGAAACAGTCATTCTCTTGACCAGAAATTAAATTAGAGCTGATTAGTCAGAGACCAAACGGTAGGAAAACGTTACATCATTTCATGATGGTAGAAGACTACCCCACAGCTGAAGAGAACTGTAGAACCCCTTAGTGACATGCAAAGGCCAGGGATGCTGGAAGATGCTCAGAAGTGGCTTCCTGCCCCACCATCTTCAAAAAAGAACACATGCAAGGGTGAGAATGACCATACAAGCATCTCCTCAAATGAATTTGTTGATCATGATCCAAATTAGAAAAAAATATTTAGATACTGAAGACATAGCTGGGCACTCTTAGGATTTTTTTTAAAATGCCTTGTTCCCATTATGTCAGTTTGAATCCTGGAGATATTTACCCATCTATTGAGGCATCTGTGTTTTGAAAATCTAGGTTTATGATAATGTCACAAAACCAGGAATGATCTTACTTGGAAATATGTGTCCTGTCAAGGCAGAACTGCAAGTAATTTGTGTGTTTTGTTATTGTTTGATTGAGTTTTTTGGGAGAAGGGGGTGGTTTTGAGGTTTTTGGGTTTTTTGTAACTAGCTCTGATAAAATGCCAAAAGGAAATTATTCTACCTAAAATAATGTGACATTATGTGCCTATTTACTCCTGTCCAAAGTAAATACTATGTTAGCCTCATCTAAGCCAAAGCCATTAGCAAAGTAGGAGGAAGCGTCTAACATTGAAAAAGAGACATGAACTAGTTTATAGTCATGTAACTATAGGGTAAGACATACATTCTGTAGATGTGCTTTCCCCACATTTTCTGGACTGCACTATACCTGCAGAATGACAATCCAAAATGCTCTAGAGGAAAGATTCCTCATTTTCAATAAAATCCTGCTGGAATGAACAGCACTGTAACTTTTCTGATAACTACATCTCTGTATGATTCTAACATATCACCATATAATCTGACAGCCACATTGTATATTTTGCTCTCTGAAATGAACGGAATATAGTATACACTAATTTGTTTCTTTTCAGTGTATATCTTCAATTACATTTCTTCTTTCATTTCTGCACATAAATTTGAGTCTACTGTCACAAATTTAGTATCCAATATTGTTCTGTATCTGGTGAAACAAATATCTGTGGCAGCAGTTTTTCAGGAGGTTGTCTATGACTGCATTACTGAGGTTGCTTGAGAGCAAAGACTTTCATCTGTCTAGTATTATTCTAGAAAGTAGTGGGCTAACTATGTATCTGTAGGCATACTTGCCCTATAGTGCAGGAAAAATGCTCTACATGACAATGCTTTGGTTCTCCTTGTTGTTGACAAAATACTGTGAGAAAAACAGAGAAATTGAGTGAGAAAAACGTGAAAAATATTGTCCTGCATTCTCTAACGTACGAAAATTTTGCCAGGGAAAACTGAAAAGCTGTATTGAAAGCAAGGAAGAACAGTAATTGGATTTACGTACACAACAAATAGAAAATAGTTACTTTCACTGCAAAGCAAAGAATTAAAAAAGCCCATATTTTTTTTTCACCTTGGTAGTGCTGATTTACCAGCAGTGTCCTGGCTGCTGGCTTCACATTATTTTCTTCAGCTGGGCAAGTCCTACTGTTGATTGCAGTGCTGTCTGAACTGGATCTGAATGAAATGCAACTGGATGAAAACATAAACACAATTTTGCTGGATTGCTCTTCAGCTGGAAACATTTCCTGATTAAGTTGGAACCCAGCCGCAAAGAACCGTTGCCGGAGATCAGCTGGGTATGAGATTAAGTGGAAGCAAAAAATAGGAGGCAGAAATAGGTTAAGCTGGTTTTGCCTCAGAGACAGCTGTATCAATGCTTCACAGTCCTGCTTCATTACACTCTTAAAATGTGCTAATCTGGCCATGTTAATGTTCCAGTCCTTAATACTTGATACAAGACTCAATGACTGTTCTGCACACCTCATGAATATGTAAGCTTAAAATTTTTGTAATCACTGTCTTTTTTATTGGTAATGCTAATGATTTCTTTTTCCCCATCTCCCTAGTTGTATCTGCTCTGAATAAGGCATGGTGTGTGAACTGTTTTGCTTGTTCAACTTGCAACACGAAGTTAACCCTCAAGTAAGTTTATGGATAAGTGTGATACCTTCAAAACCTATCAGTGGTTCTCTTCAAAGTGTAGATGTTGCTGTAGTGTAGCTGTTACTGTATGAAAAACATGTAAGCAGCATCGAGGAAATAAGGAAATAAGTGCCTCTTTCTTCCTCTTGCGTCACTTGGTACTTAACATCTCTTTCAGCTGTCTCTTAGGTCTTCCTTCAGTTAGTCTTCCTAACTCTTCTCCCTTTCCATCTTTTATTTTCTCTTGTTTAACTCTGAAGGGATAAGTTTGTTGAAATTGATCTAAAACCTGTCTGCAAACACTGTTATGAGAAAATGCCAGATGAATTTAAGCGACGACTTGCCAAACGGGAACGTGAAGCAAAGGATAAAGAGAAGCAGAAAAAGAAAAAGCCAATCTGTTTGTAAACTTCTTTTCCTTCTCACCGCCACCTCTGCTCCTTTCTTCTTTGGTTAGTCCTAAGGATGCTTTTTTTTTCACTTTTGCATGAACTTACGGCAGTCAAAACCAAAACACTTTTCACACAACTGCAACTTGAAATATTAACTTGTTATTCCATTATATCATGTTTAGTCTACAGTTAGGTTTGAAAGGCTTGCTAAACTGCATGGTTAATAAATATGGACGTTTGGGGAAAATCTGCATAACTTACTCAACAGGGTATTGTAATCACTGTCTACAGTGTATATAACCTTGTAAAAGTAATTTAATGTATATGTATAGATTGGGGGATTAATTTTTTGCTTGTGCACATTTAATAGGAAATCTTTATTTTTAAATTCTTTTTTTCACTATCTCATCTGCTAAAACTTTGTCTGTTTTTTTGTTTTGTTGTCTTAGGAATAAATTTGTTGAGTTTGATATGAAGCCTGTCTGCAAAAAGTGTTATGAGAAGTTTCCTCTAGAGCTGAAGAAAAGACTGAAGAAACTAGCTGAAACTTTGGGAAGAAAGTAAAAACTTCATCTGCTCTCCTCTTCCTTTTTGAAAATCTTACAGATATTACTTGGGGGGAAGGGGGAGTTGCTGCTCTGAGGCCACAGTCATATAACAAATGATGATGTATGTCTTATATCAACCCAAAAAATATTAAGATCTTCTGTTCTCTATACATGTATGCTTACTTGTTGACAAACAGACCATACTTCCAAAATAAATACCAGCTCACCTGAAAGGTTTCTGACCAATAATGCCATTGTACTGATGCAGGTGGCCCATTCTGTACACTAACTCACTGCGGAACTTTTCAGAGAGAGAAAATTTGCTTATGAAGACCACCTGTGAAAATAAACTCTGCAAATATGCCCAACTTTAGGGACATGTATTGTCATTTATGTTAGTGAAAATATTAACCTTTGTATTAAGCATGCAGCCAAAACTTGCCCAACTAAAGTGATTTGGGCAGGAAACCAATATACTTTGCCTTACGGAAAAATTCACACTTGGATTTCAGGCCAAGTTGTATCATTAAGGAGCCTTTTTTCAGATGGTTTGAAAACTATCAGATTTCTAAATATAGCGCATACAAATTACCTAGGTTATGCTTACATGATGAATGTTTCCACATCAGGCTTAGCATGAGACACTTATATAAAAAATGTATTCCTATTGCAAGAAATGAGCATACTCAGAACTACTTGAATTTTGCTGTATTCCACTTAAAATAACACATTAACTTCTATATATGCTTTTGCATTCTATTTACTTTTTGTGCCGTATTATGCTGGACCATACATAACAGTGTTCCATTAAATATATATATTTTATTTTTTATTTCATATTTTTACGCAGAAACTATATAGAAGGTATTTTCAAAGGATAACATATTTTGCCTTAATTATACAAGATGCAAGAAGTATTTTATTTGAAATGTGAACATCTAAATTTAAAATCTAGCTTCTAGACTTCACTGATTTTCAGAACAATACTGAAAATGCGTATTTCAATTAACTGGCAATATTACTTTTATACCTCTGAGTGTAAATATGCAAAGTTTGATCCTGCTAGGATCTACTTCTTTAGCCATCCTCAAGCATTGAGCTTACAAGTAATCAAAATTCTTTATAACATACATTTAATTGTTTCATACTATTGACTTCTGTCCATGGAAATTTGATTTATTTTTCCCTTTCTTGTAGAAAATAGTTACTTAGGTCTTCTTGATGGTACGAAGTATGCAAGCATTTGTTTTAATTTTTGTACATCAGTGACTTAAACAGATTTTATGTAATTACATAAATTTTACTTCCTGTTTCTTTCATGTGTATGAAAAATTCATTACTTTAAAGCATCTGCTTTCCAGTGTCATCAGTAAAGGCCATGTTATTAAACCCTGTATCGCCTCTCTGAAATAAATGCTTGAGATGGGTGAGAAAGCAGTAAGGCTCTCTTGTTTCCCTGAGCTTTTACCTGAGACTATGTAAATATTTCCTTATCATCCTGATTTAAAGGAGAGATATACCTTTCCTAAAGGTGTATGTCTGTAGGTTGTTCTAACATTCATAAAAGAAACTGCAGTTTGTTTCATAAAGAACAGCTTGATTCTTCTGGATATTTTCTGAATTGGCATAGTCACTAGGTTTTCCTAAAGAAAGTATCTTGTCTGAGTGTAAAATATATACCCTCCTGTTAACTTTCGGTCTCCTGTTTTCACTGTATTGAAACTGTCACCCCAAACTTCCAGTTTATTGCTAGGTCGGGTATTTTTTGACTATTTTAAGCTACATAATTATTGAATGCCATAACATTCATAAGTGCAGTCTCTGACCTTGTTGAAGACTACAAAAGCTTAAAATGTCCCTCAAAAACTGTTTATATAACTAGCACAGTAGCCCTGTTGGGATTTTGGACTTGCCATGGATTCAGTAGATCATACTCTGCAATGCTTCCTCCTGAAGTTATAATTCACTTCTAGGTTTTTCATGCTATGCCGACTGTTCATCCCTTCTTTCAGCCTATGTGTGCCCAGCCTTACTGCTCAGAGTTGGGAAGGGTCACTAGCCCTGAGGTTAAATGTCAAGACCTGGCTCACATCCACATTGCTCACGGTTACATCCATCTGCAGCACAATGGCCTTGGGTCTGACACAGGGTGGGTTTTTCCATTTCCAAGTTCCTGATGGTGAATGCCGTGCTACAGTTCACCAAAGCAGCAGATTCTGCTTCATGAACTCAAACTTGTGTATGTCAGACCCCAAAATGTAGTGCTGAAAGCATCTTGGGGTACTTGAGGGTTTAAAACCTGATGAAGCATGGAAAAATGTTGGTTGGAAGGGACCACTAGAGATGAGCTAGCCCAGCCATCCACTCAGAGGGGGCCTAACTTGAGAGTTGCAGCAGTACAGGAGGTCTTGCTTGGCCAAACTGTGAACATCACCATGGAAGGAGATTTCACAGGCCTTTGTGGATAGTATGTTCCAGTGCTTCATCACCTTCATGGTGAAAATATTATTATTGGAGTCCTATCTCAAGTGGAGAGTTCCCCAAATCCATACTGCTCTCCTGGAAGCTGTCTTTGGCATGAACTGTCATTGGAATAATACCCCTGGACATTGTCATGAAGAGGATTAATTAAAGGCAGTTGCAAAGCAGAGCCAGGGAACAAGCTAGCAATTAGGCAGCCTGCACAATTACACGTCTGGTGTTGCAGCTCACTTCCTGGCCCAACAGTATTATAAATATTTTGCATAGCTGCACATACTTTCCTGAAAGAGGCAGAGTCTAGTACTGTTTTTCTACTCATGATCACTATAAGGTCTGTCAAAGAGTCTGTGAGCCTGGGACTTGGGAATGGATGCATCAGAAGCTTCTCCCCTTTCTGCTGCATGGATCAATTATGCATGGGCAAGAGAAATTCCTATAGAAAGCCTGCTTAGGCTGACAGTAGGGAGCACTCCAGAAAGCCCAATGGATGTTGCTGTAGAGGGGAAAAACTGAGCCCAAAGCCTTTCTGCTATCGGCGATGGCACATCCTGTGCTCAGTTCCAAAGGGTAAGTAGTGAGCTGGGCTGAGCACAGTCAGGTTGCAGGGACAGCTCTCAAGTCAATGCTGTCCTGCCTGGTGCTGTGACCACCAGGGACAACAGGGTGGGGGTGCCACTTCCACAGGAATGGGTGAGACAGCGACCACTGCCAAAATACTAGACATGGTCTATGTGAAGGCAATCTGCCATTAGCTGAAGAGCAGTAATGTCCTCCAGTGAGCCAAGTAAACTCCAGTGTTCTCTGCACCAGCACCAACACTTTTTAGCCCAGCAGATGCACATAAATAAATTGTTTGGTAACTCCAGCTGTAGGCACACCATTAAAAACTACAGAGAAAAAAAATTGTGTAATTAAATCCAATGTCTAAATAAATCACCATTAACAGAAGAAAGAATAAAAGAGATGATTAATTCTTTCAGTCAAGGTCTTACATGGATGTTGCTGGTCTTAAAAGAAAAAGTTGGCCATATTTCCTTATTTTTCCTGCAAAGAGGGTAAGAGCTGTTGGGCTGTCAGTATATTTTATGTGTAGCAGGAATCGTGTGACTGTCAATGGGTTGTCTGAGATTGACAGCTGGAGACATTTTTAATTATGTTTCTTCAGAGACATGGCCCAGTGGCCTCATTTTGAACAAAGCATCTGAACTGGCAGGAAAGATGGCTAATTCCAGTGAGTATAATCTGAGGCTACCTGCTGGGAATTTCACCACAGGGCCACAATCCTTGAGCCACCAAACTCGTACAACTACAACTTGTAAATCTGTTCTGCCTTGAGGGTTTCTGGTCCATCTTTTAATCCATGTTCCCAGTTGTGCTTTGGAGCTTAATTGTTTAATTATACTATTCACAGTGCCTGGAAAAACGGGTTTCTCACCACAGCTGCTACAATATTTGGAGACTCATTTCCTAGAGCATTGGATCTCAGTAAGAAGGCCTTTATGCTAACGGATTAAATTTATAGTTGCTCTCAACCACAAAGTATAGAATCATAGAAGGTTTCAAGTTGGGAAGGACCTTAAAGATCTACTCCCAAGCCCCTGCCATGGGGGACACCTCCCACTAGGCCAGGTTGCTCAGAGCTCCATCCAGCCTGGCCTTGAAAACTGCCACGGATGGGGCATGCACAACCTCATTAGGCAACTTCTGCCAATGCCTCATCACTATCACAGTAAAGAATTTCTTCCTAGTATCTAGCCTGAATTTGCCCTCTTTTAATTGTACCGATTACTCCTTGTCCTGTCACAACAGCTCCTGACAAAGAGTCCCTCTCCTGCTCCCCTGCAGGCCTCTTCATCCGGAAGGTTGCTGTGAGGTCTCCACGCAGCCGCCTCTTCTCCAGGCTAAACAGCCCTAACTTCCTCACCCTGTCTTCATAGGGGACATGCTCCAGTCCTCTTTTCAGCCTCGCGTGCCTCTGGATTTGCTCCAACAGTTCCATATCCTCCTTATGGTAAAAGCACCAGAACTGTTGCACAGCTTCAGGTAAAAATTTGTTATATACATATGTATCTATATTGTATATTATTTAGGTGATAAACATATTATCATCGAATATATTGTTATATATTACTGAAGCGAGTTTACTATAGTTTTAGGTAAGAAAATGCTAAAACTTGGTTTCTCACAAACGATTTTCTATGACAGGTTTTCTACCCCTGCTCCCTCCCCGTGCGCATGCGCGGTACGGCCAGGCCCCCCCCCCCCCC
>VZRN01000659.1:1141579-1253301 GCA_013397935.1 Dasyornis broadbenti | reverse complement strand
CCCCTTCCCCCGCCCGCTCCGCGTGGGGCGGTGGCGGCCCTTCCGCGCGTCCTGAGGGGCCGCCGCCCTGTGCGCAACTCGGAGGCCCCGCTGCCTCTGCGCCGCCGGGCCGGGGGGCGGCTGCTCTGCGGGCTCCCGGCGCCGAGCCTGGTGCTGGGGCTTAGTCTGCTTGGCCCGTCCTCATCCGTGGCGGTAAGAGGAAAAAGGATCCTTCTCTGGAGGGATGTGTTTCTGGAGACGCTCAAACCCCACCTGGACGCGCTCCTATGTTACCTGCCTTAGGTGACCGAGCCTTGGGAGGGAGTTGGACTAAGTGGTCTCCAGAGGTCTCTTCCATTTCTGTCTGTTCTGATATTCCGTGAGTTATAGTGTCTTTGGGAGTATCTCTGAGCGCCCATTTACTCTGTGAAATCGAGTGAGGTAGGGGAAACTGTGAGGAAGGGCCGAGGGATTTCACGTACTGAAGGTACTTTCCCTAAGAGGGAGCAGTGGTTTATCAGAGCTGTGTGCCTGTATTTTACAGCTGGTAAGCCGTAGTGTAAAGTGTCCACCAGTTCTCTGAGCACAGAGTTCTTGAATTTTATGAGAGTTTAGTTCCTGTGTTTCCCGAGTTTCGTTTCTTCAGAAGGACAATCTAAACAAGGAACATGAGAAACACTTTCAGTTTTCTTCTATATGCTGTCTTATTAATATTCTTGACTTTATATCAGTATTAATAGAGAAAGAAATGGGAAAAATAATCTTCTATTGTATTTTAGTAACTGGACAGAAGGATAAGGAACTCTGCGTGACTTGTTACCATTTTTCATTATATCTGGAAAAGGATCACAGTGAGCAGTCTGATGCAATTCATGGGATCTATTTAATCCTGAAAGATCCTGTTCTGCTGCTCTGAAGTCATTCTTTTTTTTTGAGTTAGAATATTCAGCACTTTGTAGTGTAGTGTGAATACATCCATGTTCACCATTATGCAGTAGGGCCTTTATGCAGGGCTTGTGTACATCATCATTATTTGTATCTCGTTCCCAGCAGCAACAAAGTTGTTCTGTGGTATAATTGACTTGGGTGCTATTTAGGGCAGGCAAAGTCAAGGTCATGACTCTTAGATAGGTGTTTAATTGTTTTGGTACTCCTGCTGAACTCAACAACAAAATAAATCCTCTCCTGTTGTGCTTAAGACCAGCTGGTGTATATTTACCTGTTTGGGTTTTTTTTAAAATAAGTAATGCTTACAACTAATTGTATAAGCACAGTCATTGGTAGAAAATGTTACTGATTTTCCTGTTGTGTTGATTTAAGGAGGGGGGTGCTTATAAAGCTGCAAAGCATTTATTTTGGGGTTTCTTTTCATCTGTGTTTAAAAGGAGATGCCAAATGCAGTCCCACTCTGACATATTTCAGTGTTTCCCTTTTATAACAGGCTTCAAAAATACAGTCTGGAACTTTGAAGTATCCTAGGAAGCTTGCTTTCATTTTTAACTGCATCTTAAAATTTTGCATGAATAACAGTGCTGGAAAAGGGAGAGAGACTCATAATTCAAGTGAATTCAAAATGTGCACTCTTGTTTGGAATCATAGATGTAACTAGCCCCAGTATTTCTTGGTTCAAAAGCAAAATCTGTTTTTGAACTCATTTTGAGAGCTCAAGCTTTACATTTGTCTGGTTTACTTCTACCATTTTGCATCTAACTTTGTCAGTTCTTTAACTCTCTTCCTCCTGATTGTGCTTCTGCCATCTTGGCTTCTTTGTTACTTCCTTGTTCTACCTTCTAAAAAATACCTTTGAAGATGTTTCATCTCTTGCTTACAGAGTATGTATGTTAAAGTTATTTTAGTCAGAAATAAACTACTGCATAAATGCATTTCTTACCCAAACTGAGAATGACTTAAGCAAAAGTTGCTATTTTCTCAAGTATACTGCAACACTACTGTCTAATGACAGTACAATACAGTAGGGCTAAATGACAGATCTCTCTTGATTTATAGAACATCTTTTTTCCTTGCTACATTGCAAAGGAATAAATTAAATGTAGGTGACCCTAGCCTTCCACTCTCTTTAATGAGTGGTGTATGAAATACCATGTGTATAAAGGCTTTCTTCTCTTGTAGTCTCTGTTTTCATAGTAGGTTTTTTAGAGCAAAACCTTTTATTCTTTTCGTTCTTAAAACTACATATTTCAGAAACAAATCCTTGTATATGATGAGTGAATTTGATCTGATAATGAATTGTCAAATTCAGTCACTTGAATATTAGGCATTGCTGAAAAGAAAAGTCACTCTTTAGGGAATTGCTTTTGAAGTACTGAATGTCTAAAGTCTGTTTGTCATGGTTTTTCTCCTTCAGAAATCGATGAAAGGATTCCTCTTTGCTAAGCTGTATTTTGAAATAAAAGAATATGAACTTGCTAAAAGGTAACATGCATTGATGGACATTTGTTTTTTGTTCTCTAAAGTATAAGAGAAAAGCTATGTTTATATGAGGTAGACAGAGAAACCAAGATGAATATCATGCTGCTTTAAGCTAGCAGTAAATGTGGATATTGAGTGCTATTTAAATCTTTGTAAAACAATAACTTATAAGAAGACGAGTTATGTGGTACTGAAAAAACTTACCTGGCTGAATTGGCTGGTTTTGCCTCGTTGTGTTAAGTTATTCTTACAATTTCTGCAAATTCCTGCTTTTGTTTTTTTAATAAACAGAAATACTGGCTGGTGAGTAAGTAGCATTTGTACAGGTATAAACCGTGTTGCTACTTACTTAAAGATCCTGACAAAGTGTCTGGAACAAAATGCATCTATACTTCTATGTCGTCTGGCCAAAGCATCTAGAACAAAATATGTCTGTGCATACTGTATGGCAGATTAAGTTGCTCAGGTGAGAGGGAGAGTATTATTAAAAAATATTGGTTAAGTAACTGACTTTTCTTTTCCCCTTCATAGATATATATCTACATACCTCAATGTACAAGAGAGAGATCCCAAAGCACACAGATTTCTTGGACAAATTTATGAAGCTGAGGATAACATAGAGAAAGCTTTTGGGTGTTACAAGGTAAGTACTACACTGACCCGTAATTTCCTGCTTTATTCCTTTGTAAATGGACTTCTAAAATTCTTCTGTGCTGAACATTCTCAAACCCATTGAAGAAAACATGGCTCCTGGGAAAACTGTGTCCTACACATTTGACAATGGAGAGCACATGAAGCGCTCCAAAAGAGATTCTTCACTTGATGTCACTTGCTTCTGTAGTATATTTTGAAGTTGCTTTTTTGTTTTGTCTTCTGGACTTGATTTTTGTGCTACCTCACAAGTCTCCCCAAGTCATGCATTGCCTCTTGGACTACTGTTGTAGAATCCCGTAATGTGAGCTGTGATGTCAACTGGAGTCTAGGTGCTAGTAGAAGGCTGTAGGCCTGTGTTTTTTTGATTGGTTGGTTTTGAAGAGGACAGGTGCAGAAGGGAGGGACAAATCTAATTTTGATTAGGCAAGCACATAAATGTCAAATTTCCAGTTGGATTGCCTTTGTTCTGGTTTTGGAGAGAAAGATGTGGTCAGAAGTCTGGCCAATACAACTCTGTGAAGTGCTGTCACACTTCTTAAACTGTCTTAATTTTTTTAAGTTTTTACACTTGGCTAGACGTTGTCCTACTGTCCATATAAAGCAGGAACTAGTGGTAGATACAGAGGAGACGGCTTTTGCATTATTTCTCTTACGCTTTTTTGAATTTCAGCAGTTCCATCTGGGTGCTATAAACTGGTGGTGGCATGTAGAAAAGCTTTTCTTGTATATTCTGTATTTATCGATTTAACTACTTCGAATATCTGGGTGTGTTTGTGGGGGTGTAACTCTTACCTGTTCTACATGGATCATAAATTAAAGTTGCCTTTTTTTAACTCCTGTGTGTGCTTGGGGAAAACTAGCGTTCTGTGGAGTTGAACCCAACACAGAAAGATCTTGTATTGAAGATTGCAGAGTTACTATGCAATAATGACATTACGGATGGAAGAGCGAAATACTGGGTTGACAGAGCTGCAAAGCTCTTTCCTGGGAGTCCTGCTATTTACAGGTTGAAGGTAAGTGCAAAATTACCTCTGTTCTATGGCTTGAACAAACTTTCAGCATCTGACTGAAGTGCCTTGTGCATGTCACCTCAAGCAAAACTCTTTCTGGCCAAATTATTTTAGAATCTTTAATACTAAAACTATTAGATGTTACACTCTTTCTAGTCTCACATTTTTGTCTAGCCTTCAAGAAAGCTGCAGCTCTATGCTTTCATACAGTTTCTAAAGTTTCAAATTTAATCCTCATCCAAAATGCTGAGAAGTTGTTAGTTAATTACAGTCAAGAAGTTAGACTAGATAGGCGTCACTTGTTCTTTCTGTTGTGCTACTGGCAGGAAGGTAGCCGACATGTGAACTCAGACTTTCTTGCTTACACTGTTTTTTTTTGTTATGTATTATCATTTCTGCAGAATGTGAGAAATGCTGTAATTCTCAACACTGTGCAAATACTTCCAGCCATGCAATGTCAGTTTTGCATGGGTATATTAATTTTGTGTAGCTGGGCAGCAGCCACATTGAAGTCTCAAGGTGTCTTGGTTTTTTTTTTTAGCAGTGTAGTCGATAGCAATGTATGCTGTCTTTGAACCAAATGGTTTGAGAAGCATTTCTTACTCTTGGTAAGAGGAAAATTCTTCTGAGGATTTTCTTCTATGATACTCACCCATGTTTTTAAATATTTGAGTATTTCATCAAACTTCATGTAATACCTGAAAGCTGTGAAGAGTATTGTAGTTTGAGTCATGTGGTCTTTATAGTGGAGGAAAGACCTTGTCTGGGACTGTAGTTGCTCAAAAGACTCATGTGGGAAATGAAATATTAACATGTTGCCTTCACATTTTTACAGGAGAAGTTGCTGGATTGTAAAGGTGAAGATGGGTGGAATCAGCTTTTTGACTTGATTCAAGCAGAACTTTATGCAAGACCAGATGATGTCTACATCAACATCAGACTAGTTGCGCTCTACCGTTCAAACAACAGATTAAAAGATGCTGTGCTCCATTGTCAGGAGGCAGAGAAGAGAATACCTTTACAGTCAAGCTTGGAATGGTGTTCCTGTGTTATAGAGACATTTGAGGTGTTTAATCATATTTTGATCCTGTGATAGTCTTCCATATCTTTTTACCTGGTCTGTTTCTCTTAGTGTTGTTACTCTGACAGCTATTTCTCAAGAGATTTAACTCCTTCAAATGCAAGTCTGCTGAAACCAGTGGAATTACAAAATACTTCTTGTGTTGTTTTTTTTTTAAATTGGAATTTTCTCCCTAAAATTTAAACTTTCTAGAGCTATTGAGTTTCTAACTTCAAAAGCTGAGTTAGACACAGCAGTTCCATTAGGGATAAAATTGCTCAAGCAGATAGTTCCCTGGAACTTTGCTGCTGAAGAATATGTTAAGATCTCACCTGTGAAACTGGATTATGCAATAAATGCTACTAGTGTGTTTTGGAGAAGTACTGCCCTTGCCTTCATGGAAGGATGACTATTCCTTATCCTGTGATGAACTTTCTTCTTTAGGAATATCTGGAATCTTTACAAGACTTGGAGTCTGATAAAAATAACTGGAGAACTATCAAGAGAGATCATCTGCTGGCCTATTCCAGCTTTGTCAAACTGACACTTTCTTCTAGAGATGTTCAGGAATGCAGAGAGGCACTTGAAAGGTACTGTTTAAACTTTTCTGTAGTAAGAAAAAACCCTCTAAGAATTGTTTGGGATCAGCATAATATCTGCCAAGTTTCTGTTTCATAGCTTTCTTGTTTTTGGATGGGAGAGGAGATTCTCTGTATTGGCCACCAAGAATGGTTCTTACTGGGTGTGAACCCCAAACTGTCTTTTGAGGGATATTTGAATGGTCAGCACACAGCCATGGAGAAGACTCATTTATATCATGGGTCAATTAATGTTGTACCTTTTCCTTCAGTTAGAAAAAATTGTTCTGTACTTCAGTAATTGACTAATCCAGATTTCCCAGACAATTGGAAAAAAATACCAACCCAAAAAATTCCAATCCAAACAAAGCAACAAAAAAGTCAAACTGAAAAGCCAAAACCACCTCTTGTGTATCAACTTTGTCGTAGTCATTTTATTCTTAATTAACACAAGAGACTGGAGTAATTAGGAACTTTGTGTATATAGTATAGCTGGGAGGGAGGAAACCACCTGAAGTAAGAATAGCCGCCTTCAGAGAAAAGTCGTGGTGTTAGAGCTGACTTAATGGCTTACCATCTGTGGGGCACCTAGAGTAGTACAAAATAGTGTTTGTAGTTAATAATTTGATTAGGGTCTGTGTTTCTTGCTATTATCTTCCCTTTGTTACTGGTTTTTACTAACTTATCTTTGTTCCTCAGTAGTGCAATGGCTGTTATATTGCATTTTGTAAAAATATTGTTGAGTCTGTTAATCTCACATGAATATTTGAAGCAGTACAGAATGGGTGAGGAATATTTAATCCCCAAGTATGTTTTATTTTATTTTTCTTCTCTAACATTGACTGTCTTGGGTTTTCTGCTTCTGATTTGTTAGAGCTTTTTGACATGTTTACATCTGAAGCACTTCCAGATCATGGCAATGCTACCAGCCATTATAGTCATGTCCAGTAATTGAAAAATTGTTGTAACTGTTTTCTGGAAAGTGTCTCCTGAGTGGGGATTGTATAGTAACCTGCAGCTGCTAGAATTTCTACAGTACCTTCTGTTTTCAAAGAGCCTTTTAAACAGTACTTTGGATCTTTCTGATAAAATGCATGAAAAGAAAGGGCAGAGTGAATAATATCTCCTCTATGTCTCTAAATCTGCAGTAGAGAACAAGTTTATCCATGTCGTTCAGGAGAATAGTTTTGAATGTAACTCTGCAAAAATGTGATGAAAAAGACTGTAGGTACCTAGATAATATTTACTATGTTTTACTTCAATAAACTTGAGAGATTTGGGAGTTTGAGGGGATTGTACTTTTTAGTGACTTGGGTTTATGCAATAGAAACAGTACTTAGCATTGACTCATGAAGTTACTAGATTCACAGTTAAATAGGATGAACCAAAATCACCTGCTACAGCTTTTACCAGGACTGCTTAGAGTGAGTCTTCTCTGCATTTTAGTTTTGATCATGCTCTTCAGTCAGTGAAACCATACGTGAGTGCGGCTGACGAGTTGTCTCGTACCTATGTGGAAATGAAAGGACAGCTGTACATGCATGCCGGAACTTTGCTGCTGAAAATGGCCCAAGACAGTGAGGCACAGTGGAGAGCTATGTCTGAACTAGCAGCATTGTGTTATCTCCTAAGTTTCCAGGTAAATGATTTTTCAGGCTATGCCTTCAGTTGATGCTTTTCTTGAAATGTTCTTGCAGTGCATGTGTTGAACTCCTGTATTCCTAAGATGAGAGAGTGTTTGTGTATCTAGAGGAGAATTCTGTCCTCGCTTGCTAAACCCTCCCGTTTCACAATTGTTTAAAAGTTTCAAATGACACAAATAGGGTAAAAGTATACCTTCAACTGTTCTTCTTGCTAGAGTAACCTGATTCTTAAATGCTAGCACATTTATTTCCTGCAATATATCCCCTTTTCCGTAATACAACAAGTACACACATACGTAGAGTGTTATTCCTATAGGGAGGTAAGGAGAGGAATTGAATAGTTCCCATATACTTGTTGGGTAGACAGCAGAATTTAAAAAATCAGGGTTTATGAATTCTTTGCCTTGACAATCCTTTTTATACCGCTACTTGCATTGCAGGTATTACTTGCACTTGTGTACAGTTAATGTTACTTTTAGTAGCTATAATTGCACATCTATGGGCTTTAGGTGGGTTCTCTGCTCTCTTCACCCACCCCACACAGAACCACAACCCAATATATGTGACACAGTACCTTCAGAATGAGTAACACCTGTTTTCCTATCGCTTCCTGATGCTAAAAAGAAGCTTGTTTCCTAATTTCTAAGATTCATTTAAATGTTCTGCTCTTACTGAGAAAAATGTGTAACAATTTTCTCCTTACTTCACCAGGTTCCTAAACCAAAGTCAAAACTAATAAAGGGGGATCAAACTGGACAAGATGTGCTAGAAATGTTGGCCTGTGATCGAAAAAGCCAGTCTGGTAATAAAAATAGCTGCACAATTCCATTTTAGTGTTGCAGACTTACTGTAAAGGCTAAGTGATTTTGTATATCTTGTAATGTTATCATGCCAATATGCAGTAAAACCTTATAGATTCTGACTACATATGTGAAACAAAACAGTAGTTTGGTTCCGGCACTTAAAGTTATTTTTCTTCTCTTAAGCATGCTTGTAGAGTGTACTCTCTTTGTTTCCATAGAAGCTGGTTTTTTTCCTCCTCTTTGACTTTCTAACATGCTAGGGTAGAATTTATCTTTTCTTGTCTGTTAATGGAAGTGGCTTTTGTCTGCCAATACTATTTTGCAAGTATTGTTAGCCCCAAGAGGGAAAGAAAATATTACTGTTGGTTTCCCTGATCTTTTCATCTTTTCACTTGTTCATCAGCTCTGTTCTTTTTACTGCCAAGTATAGACAGTGTTTCAGTCTACAGAATTCTTAGAATGCCTAGATGAAAACAGATGAACCCACTAGACATCAGGTTCACTTACTTTAGAATGGGTTTCATTTATACAAGCTTCTGCTTGTATTACAGCTATTTAAGGTCAGTTGCAATGCCCTTAGAATAGTCATGCTAAGATGGCTTTGTTATCCTGAAGAACTGGATTTACAAATGCCTTGAGATCATTGTCACTAAAAGCTTGGAAAGCCTGTGTGTTGAAACACTGACGTTAATTACAGGGAGAGCATACCTGAACAGTCTGTAGGTTTCATATGGGAAATCCTGATTCCTGTCCAGTCTTCAGTAGCAAAGAGCAGTCCAGCATGGCAAATACTACTTTCCTCGTGTTCACTACTTTATTTATGTGAAGTGGTATTTTTGTTTTCTAGGTCATATGCTACTGAACTTAAGTCATGGCAAGCAAGACTTCTTTAAAGAGATTGTGGAATCATTTGCAAACAAGAGTGGTTCATTTGCATTGTTTGATAGCTTGTTTGAGAGTGGAGCTTCTAGGGAGAGGTCTTTTATCGGCACAGATGATATTGGAAATGTCAGTACACAACCACCAGTGCAAATGGAACTTCATAAATATGATATTGGTAAGAGGTGTTAATTTCTGGAACTCAACACAGCTTTGTGTACCAGAACCTCTTCTACAAATATTTGTGCAAGAGATTCTGGTACACAAATACTTGTATTGCAACAAAGGAGAAATACCTGGAATAGCTGTCCAAAGTTGTCTTAAGGTCATAGGAAAGACTTGTCCTTTATTGCAATGTAAAGAAATACTTCTTCAATAATTCCGTAAGGATTTTTGGAAAAGTAAATAGGTTTGCTAAAATTGGTTATCTATTGGACTGAATAAGGTGAGGGTGGAAATGATGACAGTCATCCCCTCAGAAGCTGAAGCAGTTGATGGCTTTGAGCACTTAGATTAACTTGATATGTTTGGCTAAATTGAAGTTTGTAAGCCTTCATAAGTGAAAACTGGAATCTTGATGCTCATTGGTCCCTAAAGTATCTTTGCGCGCTCTGACAGTGAAATGTGAAACCCAGCTTTGATAAGATAGGAGTACTGGGGACTTGTGGGGAACTGACATTTGCATCCAACCTTGTTTTTTGCATAGGGGCCGTTCGATTGCACAATGGCAGCCTCCAGCACCTTGTGTGGCTTGGCTTGCAGTGGAACTCCATGTCAGTCTTACCCCCCATGCGCAAGTGGCTAAAACAGCTTTTTCACTTGCCCCAAGAAACATCAAGACTTGAGACAGATGCTCCTGAATCCATTTGCCTGTTAGACCTTGAAGTAAGTGAACTTTCAAGTTCTTTAATGTACCATACAAATTAAGTTTTTTGGTAATTAATAACTTTTTATTTATTTTTATAAAAACAGGTATTCCTACTTGGGGTGGTATTCACTAGCAACTTACAACTGCAGGAGAAATTTAATTCTCACTACAGAGCACATCAGCCTCAATTCTTACCATTGCCAATGTGCAAACAACTCTATACTGAAAAGCAAAGATCCTGGTGGGATGCTGTTCGTACTCTTCTTCAGAGAAAGTCAATGTAAGGCTTTTTCGGTTTGGAAATGTTTAATCAAGCCTTTTAGGAGCATCTGCTGCAGCAGCTTGGATTGGTCCCAATAGATTATTGTAAAACTAATTTTTTGGACATTGGAGCTTTGTTAAACTAGGGACTTGTTATGCTTGAAAGATTTGTAGCATTGGAATTTTCATTTCTAGCAATGCATTTCTAACCTAGAGGCAAATTAGGACTTAAACCACCGACTGTATTAATCAAGTAAGTAGTATGTGAACAGATGAAAACCAGAAAATATTAATCCAGGAATGTTTCTTCTGATATGCAGACCAGGAACAGCAGCAAAGCTGAGGCTTATTGTACAGCATGGCATAAGTACACTGCGAACGCTGGAGAAGCATGGCCTTCAACCTGCCTTAATCATACACTGGGCGAAAAGCCTGCAGAAAACAGTAAGATGAGATTATTTTAAAGTATGTGGAAGCCAAAGTGTTTTTCTCTGTTTTCTAAACTATGAACAGACTCGGGGAATGGGGGATCAGATGCAACTTTGTTGCTCTAGTCACTCTATGAAGCATTCTTGTCTTAAACTGTACTGTTATTTTCTACATGTATGTTACTTTCCATAGCTACTCTGCTTAGTGTCAGAGAAGGACTTGGCAACTCCTAAAGAAAATAGTATATATAAGAATAGCATTTTGACTTGAATTTGTTGAAATAACATGTGCTTCTATTCCCTTTTCTTCTCCAGGGAATTAACCTTAACTCCTTCTATGACCAGAAGGAATATATTGGACGAAGTGTCTACTACTGGAAAAAAGTTCTGCCTATGCTGGAAACTATCAAAAAGAAGAGGAGTATTTCTGAACCTACTGATCCTCTCTTCAAACACTTCCATAGTGTAGACATTCAGGTACAGATTGGTTGAGCCAAGGCTGATGAGAGGGTCTATGTCAGAAATGTACATAGTTATGGGATTTTTGTCTACATTGTACAATTCCATGTTGTTATTACTATGAAACTTTTAAAGATAGATGTGACTTGGTAATTCTGTTTTATAAACGGGGAGAATTCTCTCCTTATAACTTTGGTCTTACTTCCAAAATGGTGTTTATGATTTGAAGGCACAGAACACTCTCAGTACCAACTTCCTTGAAAAGTAATTTTTGCTTTTAGAAATTATTATAGAAAAAATAGTTTTATTATAGAAATATATAAATTATTATAGAAAAAAAGTTTTCATTCCATTGTTAGGTATAAGTTGTCCTTCACTGTATTTGTAGGTCTTTCAGGTTGCAGCATATGAAGAAGAGGCACATATAGCATTTGCTATGTTGGATGCAGTTGATGGCAAAACTGATGATGCTTTATTAGCATTTGAAGCTATTGAGAATGTGGTTTCATACTGGAATCTTGCCTTGGTAAGTTTGTAAGTTGCATTATCCAGAAATGCTTCTCTTTATTCAGTTTCCTTCTGACTGATACTATTCAGTCTGCATACTGTTCTTTAGATTTTCCAGAGAAAAGCAGAAGAGATAGAAAATGATGTCATGCTTCCAGAAGAACAGGAAGAACACAAAACTTACCTTCTTAAAGCCAAGTATTATCTAATGAAGATTATTGCAGAAAGCTCCTCAGATATGTCATTAACCGAGAAAGTGAGTAATTCTTGCTTTAAAAACTTGTTCAAGGTATGCAGTGGCTTAGGTTACTGTTTAAAAATGAAATCCTTTGCATTCAGGGTAGATTTTTTTTTAGACCAGGCTTTGCATTAAGGCAAGTTAAATTCTAGCTAACTTCTGTAACCTAGCAGATCATGTGGTATCCTGGCTGCCCTGTGGATGAAAGCTTTAATGTAAACAAATAGCTTTTACAACTGTATTTTTGTAGAGGTTGATAGTATGAAAAAATATACTTGTTCGTGTGAATTGTTTTCTGATGTGAATTATAATAAATTTAGAGCTTTGAAAAAAATCCAAGTGTTTATATAATGAAAGACTTACGAATTGCTCAGACAGAATTCTGAATGTAGCTTGTCGTGTTTTGAGGGAGAATTGCAGTCCTGACTCATGTTTGAAATCACTTTCTAGTTACCAGTGTCTATTGAAACTGTGCGGGAAGTGTTAGACACAATCATCCAGGAGCTTGGCGAGAATGGTGAAGAGGGAAGTCTTTCCTTCAGAAATGGTTTGTCACGAACTGTAGATTCAGCAATGAAACATTCCACTCCATCACCAAGCAAGTTCTCTCTTTCGCCAACTAAGACCTACAAGGTATGTTAGCCAGTTATTATTTCAGGGAATTGTTACCTTGTGAGAAATTCAAATGAATCGGTTAACTTTTGTTTTCGTAGTTTTCTCCGAAAACGCCTCCTCAGTGGGCAGAAGATCACAAATCTATACTTCAAATGATTTGTCAGCAAGTGGAAGCTTTAAAGGTAAAAATTCTGTCACCATATTCAGTAAAAAACCATCTTTTAGTTAGGTGAGGATCTCGTGATAAGAGTATGGGCTAACTTACAGTTCCTAGAATTATTTTCTGTAAATATCTGCCTAAAACGAGTGCAAGAGTAAATCCTTTTGCTTAAAAGCTCCTCTTTGGGACTTGTACAGGAGTGCTGAGTCAACCCATCTAAGGGACTCTTTCTGTATGTAGAAAGAGCTCTGCTTTTGGCATCTTGATTCTCTTCCACTTGGTTCTGGGTTTTTTACTGGCTTTAGAACACAATGGGAGTACTTTGTGCTCCATGGGCATATCTTGCATGCTTCTGGCAGATATTTCTTGATTGGTTTATGTTGGTTTTTATTTTTTTTTAATTACCACCACCCCCACCTCCTATATTGAACATGCTTTTAAATAGCGAAAGGGTAGGGATCACGCATTATATTTTCTTTGACAAGTACCTGTGCAATAGATACTTACACTCTTGCTTGGCACCCTGTCTCGACAGAATGAAATGCAAGAAATGAAACTTAATTCCAACACAAATGCATCTCCTCGGTGGCCTGCTGAAAACTATGGAACAGATACAATGCCAGACAGTTATCAGAGAGCACAGAATCTTCATGAAGCTCCGTTAACAGGCAAGTTGCTGCAGAATTTTTATCTAAATGCTTAGCTAAATCAAGTAAGACTTTTGAAAATAATGCCAAAATGTTTTAATGATTGACAATTTAAAAACTGATTGCTGGTAAAAGTCTGTAGTAAAGAAACAAGAAAAGATCAAGTGTAAACTTTTCCTTGTGTTCCTTTTTAGTTGCTACCACCGGCCCATCTGTATTCTACAGCCAGTCCCCTGCCTATAACTCCCAGTATCTTCTGGGAACTGCTGCAACCAATGTAACACCAACAAAGGTGAGAATAAATTTATTTGCTTAAGTTGTTTCCAATGATCTACTGAAAATGACTGACTGGTTTTGATTCTGTACATAGGTGAATGTAATTGCAGTTCCGTATGTAGAATTTGGTGAACTTAGACTGCTAGGAATAAAATGGTAATCTGTCTCCCTGCCTAATTTTTGGGATACAGCATTTGGGAGGAAAACCCAGCAAAATGTCTGTTGTATGTGTGTACATTTCTCCTGCAGGGTATGATAGCACTTAACTATTCTCCTCCTTAATGGTGTTGCAAAAGAAAATGGGGTTTGCAGAGCCTTTTTTCATGGAAAAGAAACCCACTCATCTGGTGCCCCTTCTTCAGTGCTTGTTCTCAAATGCCCTTCAAGTTTTAAACTAATCAGTTTAAACTGAGGTAAAACTACTTTAGATTTAAACTTATATGAAAGCATGCCCTTCTTTTAAGAGTGCGTTATATGGGCTTCAGCACGGTAAGATTTTGTCCTCTTTGTTACCACAGTAAGAAAAGCATGTTTTCTGCTTTTTCTTTAGCCTCCTGTCTATGGCATGAACCGACTCACACCTCAGCCACATATATATTCCTATCAACCACCACCAATGCATACACCACCTCTACAAAACACTTCTGGTTGTATGTTTTCCCAAGAAATGTATGGCCCACCTCTACGCTTTGATTCTCCTGGTACCGCACTCATTTCTCCTCGTGCCGCTGATGACTATTACAACTACAGTGTTCCACAGGCAAGCACCAATCCAACACTGCCTAAACCAGGATATTTCACAAACCGTTCAGTCACGCCACCCACTTTAAAGCCTGCAGAACCAAAGGCAGTGCCTAAATTTGGACAGCCAGGAACAGCAGAAGGATCAAAAACACCTCTGCCAACACCAGCACAGCCGAGTCAGCCGACAACTTTCAAATTTAAACCTAACTTCAAGTCTAATGATGGAGACTTTACTTTTTCTTCCCCCCCTCAAGTTGCACCACAGCCTCTTAATGCACCTTTTAATAGTAGAGAAAGTCTCTTGGATCTTCTGACATCTGATAAACCTTTACAGGATGATAGATACATTGAACAAAAGCCAGTTAACGATCCCACAAATAGTTCAAGAAATATCTTCAATTTTAGCAGTAAACATATTCCAGGCATCTCTCTTAGAGAAAACATGGGACAAAATGCACACAAAAACCTGGGTTTTGAGAAGAATGATACATTTAGTGTTCAAGAACCAAGCAAGCCTGTATTTATAACTTCAAATTCAGATCTGGCCAATAGAAGTCATGAAACAGAGGGAGGAAGCACCCATGGTGGAGATGAGGATGATGATGGTCCTCATTTTGATCCTGTAGTGCCACTTCCCGATAAGATTGAAGTGAAGACAGGTGAGGAAGATGAAGAAGAATTCTTCTGCAACAGAGCCAAGCTCTTCCGTTTTGATGCAGAATCTAAAGAATGGAAAGAAAGAGGTATTGGAAATGTGAAAATACTGAAACATAAAGTATCTGGCAAATTTCGTCTCTTAATGAGACGGGACCAAGTGTTGAAAATCTGTGCAAATCACTACATAAATACTGATATGAAATTAACTCCAAATGCTGCATCAGATAAGTCATTTGTATGGCATGCTTTAGATTATGCAGATGAATTGCCAAAACCAGAACAGCTTGCAATTAGATTTAAAACACCTGAAGAAGCAATGCTTTTTAAAAAAAAATTTGAGGAGGCACAGAATATTTTAAAATCCTTGGGATCAAGTGCTGACACATCTGTGGCTCAGAGCAGTGGGACTGTGAAAGAAACCACAAATCAGGACATCAAGGAGCCTAGCAGAACCATTTCTGGGACCATGAACTTGGGCTTTCAGTTCCCAAAAGATGGAGCAAGCAGTGAACCTGACAGCAAAGACAGCATTACAGCTACATCCACTGCATCTGGCACTACTATTTCATTTGGAAAGGATGCTCAGCAAGCCTGTTCTTCTGGTGGGTTAGGGCAACATCTCTTGAAGAAGGATCAATGGGAGTGTAAAGTATGTTTAGTCTCAAATGAAGCAACTGAAAAGAATTGTGTATCATGTCAAAGTCCAAATCCAGGTATGTGGGAAACCCATGGCACCCCATTAACAGGCTCAGCAAGTTTCAAAGCGAGTGGTAACACACTACAGGACAAATTTGGATCTGTTTTTGCTAAAAAGGAAGGTCAGTGGGTCTGTATCTGTTCAGTAAGAAATGAACCCACTGCCTCCGAGTGTATTGCCTGCCAGAATCCAAAGAGAACTAATACAGCAGTGTCTGGTCAACAAAATTCCTCTAAATTTAGCCCAGCAGTTGCTCCAAAGGCTATTCAAAATGACTTGAGTGCTGCATTTGCTAAAAAAGAAGGTCAGTGGGACTGTTCCGTATGCCTAGTCCGAAATGAAGCAAAAGATGTCAACTGTTGTTCCTGTCAGAGTCCAAAACCTCAAAATCAACTAAACACATCCCTACCTACTGTTCAGGCAACTGCTACTCCTGGATTTGGTTCCATTGCTGATACAAGTAAGCCACAGAAAAATGGTTTTGAAGGGCTTTTTACTAAAAAGGAAGGTCAGTGGGATTGTACTACGTGTTTTGTGAGGAACGAAGGTTCTTCACTAGCCTGCATAGCCTGCAAAATACCAAATCCATCTGCTAAGCCAGCTGGTGATGCTTCGTCAGCTCCTGCTTTTGGCTTGAAAAGTAAATTACCTGAAGCTGATGGAGGACAGTTGGGAACAGGCTTTAAGTTTGGTCTTGAGCAAGGCAAGACACCATCGTTTGTATTTCAGATTTCTTCTGATACTGAAGCTAAGTCTGCAAAAGAAGGATTTAGCTTTTCAATGCCAGTGCCTGCAGGTGGATTTAAATTTGGGATACAGGAGTCTAGTAAAAATACTACTAAAAAAGATGAGCCATCCAAAGAGCCTACAACTGGTTTCTTAAAAAGCGTTGATGAAGAAGACAAAAAGGAATTGCCTTCAGACAGTGCAATTGGATTCCAATTTCAAGAAACAGCAGACAAGGAGAAAAGTGACTTTGTTTTTGGGCAAAATAGCAGTACTTCTACTTTTGCTGAGCTTGCAAAAAGTACTCCTAGGGAAGGCTTTCAGTTTGGCAAAAAGGACCCTAACTTCAAAGGCTTTTCAGGTGCAGGTGAAAAGCTGTTTTCTCCACAAAGTTCTAAAACAGATCACAAAGCAAACACGTCTGCTGACCTTGGTGAGAAAGATGATGATGTGTATAAGACAGAGGACAGTGATGATATCCATTTTGAACCTATAGTTCAGATGCCTGAAAAAGTGGAACCATTTACAGGAGAGGAAGATGAGAAGGTGCTATACTCCCAGAGAGTAAAGCTGTTCAGGTTTGATCCAGAAACAAGCCAGTGGAAAGAACGTGGTGTGGGCAATCTGAAAATTCTTAAAAATGAAGTTAATGGCAAAGTAAGAATATTGATGCGGCGTGAACAGGTGCTGAAGGTGTGTGCAAATCACTGGATAACGACAACAATGAACTTGAAACAGCTGTCTGGCTCAGACAAAGCATGGATGTGGATGGCCAATGACTTCTCTGATGGTGATGCAAAGTTGGAACATCTGGCAGCAAAATTCAAGACACCAGAGCAGGCTGAGGAGTTCAAACAGAAGTTTGAAGAATGTCAGAAGCTACTACTAGATATACCACTGCAGACACCCCATAAACTTGTTGATACAGGTAGGACAGCTCAGCTTATACAGAGAGCAGAAGAGATGAAGTGTGGCTTAAAAGATCTGAAAACTGTTCTGACAGATGACAAAACTAAACTATCAGAAGAGGAAAATGTAAGCTCTGTTTGTGCCAGCAGTACTTCTGATTTGGTTATAAAGACACATGCTGAAAGTACTGGCCCTACTCTGGAGTGGGATAACTATGACTTGCGTGAGGAAGCATTGGATGATAGTGTAAGTAGTTCTGTATATGCATCACCTCTTGCAAGTAGCCCTGTAAGGAAAAATTTGTTCAGGTTTGGAGAGTCTACCACCGGTTTTAGTTTCAGCTTTAAATCTGCTTTGAGCCCATCCAAATCTCCTGCCAAACAGAATCAGAGTAGAACATCAGTAGGCACAGATGAAGATTCTGATGTTACACAAGAAGAGGAGAGAGATGGACAGTACTTTGAACCTGTGGTACCTCTGCCTGATCTCGTGGAAGTGACCAGTGGCGAGGAAAACGAGCAAGTTGTCTTCAGTCATAGAGCCAAGCTCTACAGATATGACAAAGATGCAAATCAGTGGAAAGAGAGAGGTATTGGGGATATCAAGATATTGCAGAACTATGACAACAAACAAGTGCGTATAGTAATGAGAAGGGACCAGGTACTAAAACTCTGTGCCAATCATAGGATAACACCAGATATGAATATGCAACAAATGAAAGGATCTGATAAAGCATGGGTATGGACTGCATGTGACTTTGCAGATGGGGAAAGAAAAGTAGAACTTCTGGCTGTGCGATTCAAGCTGCAAGATGTTGCAGTCTCATTTAAGCAAATTTTTGATGAAGCAAAGCATGCCCAAGAGAGAGAGACACTGATAACACCTCTTTCTTCTCGCACCAATACACCAAAGGAATCTCCGTGTGGTAAAAATGCTATAGCTGTGCTAGAAGAAACAACCAGAGAAAGAACTGATGTCAGCCATGGTGATGATACTTCTGATGCAACTGTAGAGGCTGCAGAGGTGTCAAACACTTCTGAAACACCAACAAAAACAGTGGTTTCTCCTCCAAAGTTTGTATTTGGATCTGAATCTGTCAAGAGCATTTTCAGTAATGAAAAGTCAAAGACATTCACATTTGGAAATACTTCAGCCACTGGTTCTCTCTTCGGCTTCAGCTTTAATCCCCCAAGAAAAAGTGAAGGCCATACTCCAGCATCTCAGAGCACAGCACAGAAAGAAATGGAGGTCTCTGAACCACCTAAAAACTCAAATCCTACTCAGAAGCATGTAGACAGCAAGGTAGATGGCTTGCCTGCTTCAACACAAGATGGACCCTCTAACTTCTCATTTAGAATTCTGGAAAAAGGTGAGTGTCAATTGAACTAGTAATTTATTCAAGCATGCAACTTATTAAGCAGCTCTGTGCTATTTGTTATCTTGAGAAGAAATAGTTTCTTTCAGTTTTGATGCAGGTATACACATGTTCTCCAGAGTTGCAACTAAAGGAGGGAATTTTAAGTTGTAATTATTTTCAAATAAAAATGAAAATGCATGATGCAGGATGGAATTTTGTTTACTGAGGACAGGTATTAGGTAGAGAGCTAAAACTCTGAAATGCTGTATCTGAATCTTGGATTTAAATGCTCAAAGAATCTATGGATTCACTTTTTGAGACTTAAATAGGTAGTTGATATTATATGTCTCCAGGCCTTTGCTCTGAATGGGAAAATGTGAGAACAGCAAACATATGCTTCAGCTAAAATTTGCATTATCCCCAGGACTGAGTAGATGGGTATTGTGAAACTTTTTATACCTTTGTTTCAAGTCTTAATATTGGCCTCTGCAATTTTAGTTGTGTAGCTTAACACCAGATGTCAGCCTGCTTCCTTAGCCTGAGAAGAGATTGTGATTGCATACTCAGTTGTACAGTTTCTGTCACAGTCTAAAAAAGATGTACTTGCAGAAGCTGTAGCTGTAACAGGACTGCTGTAATGTGCTGAAGTGTCTTTGTGAGAAGGATGGGATGTCTCAGAATTACGAACACATCCTGTCTATTTATTAGCTAAAGTGTAATAAAGTGATGGGGCAGAAGATGATAGCTGCAGTAGTCTATTCACATGGGATGGATATGCTTGTGTAGAATTAACAGGTGAAATTTCTTGCTGTGAAATAAGACTATGGAATACTTGCAGAACATAGATAAGTCTGTTTTATCCTTTTAAAATTCCAGGTAATCACTTATATACCAACAATTCATCTTTTTAGGATTTAATTTTAGCCTTTTTAAATCTAATCCCATGGCCTTTTGGACAAGCACATCCTCCTTGCAACCTGATAGTAAAGGTATTTACGTACTGCACTGAATGATAAAAACACTCTAGCAGGCATGGACAATAACCCAGCTGTGTCAAAGCAGTTGGCTCAGTAATCCTTACAATTAACATGCATGCTGAAGGAGAGTAGTTGAAATTGTGTGTCTGACTACTGTATTTGTCCTGTTAAAGAATGTCTCTAGTGCCTTAGTATGTTTATATGAGCCAGCACACTGGATGGCCCTGTTTTAAGCTTTTGGCTTCTGTTTGCCTTATTTTTTGAGGATATCTGCCCTGCACTTTTCCATCACAGTTTTACTAAGTGTGCACACTGGATCTCTTAAGTTCCTTCTTTCTAGAGAAATTACATTGTTGTTTTCAGAGATTGTCTTGTAGTGCCTGATGTTGTCTACTCCATGTCAATGAAATATGTCTGAAGATCTTGAGACAGGTTATCCAGCTTGAATGTATTTAGCTTCAGTGGAAATGTTCACTTCAGTTTTCTGATTATCAGTGTTAACTGCTGCGCTTTTAAAAAGAATGAGTATACAGAAATGAGAGAGCCCACTCCATAGCTGCTGCTTACATCTTTATACTTCATGTATAATCTGAACTCCACCTTAGCTGGTTAGAAAAGTTCTGCCAATTTGTAACCAATTTGTTTACATTCAGACACTGTAAACAAAACTGCTACAGCTTATAGTTTGATTATATGTTACTGTCAGTGCTTCTTGCAAGTATGCTTGCTGTAAGCATACTCAACTCACACAGTTTTAACAGTATTTTAACTTTTAAAACTTTCAATCTTCGTAAGACAGTCTTCTAATATTAGTGTCTTAACATTGTTTTAAAATGTCAAAATGTCATTCAAGAAGCTGCTCTTAAACACTGAATTCCTGTTCTGTATACATAACCTAAAGTCACTTGCTCTGTGGTTTTTAAGCATCCCTGTGGATGGAATTTATTAACAATTCAGTTTTATTTTCATAATTTGATGTCCATAATGTGAAGTGATTAAGCATTCTGTGCCAATGCACACGTGCAAGAACTTTTCCTATCTCAAATTGATCCTGGTTTTATATTGGGGGCATATGGCAGGGGGATTTATCAAAGAAACAAACAAGACAAACCTTTCTAGTACTTCAGACTTTTTCTCTTCTGCTTTTCTGATAATTAGGTTATGATTATATATTTAGTGATTTATTTACATTTGAAAATTGTCTTCAGTGTAAGTTCTTGTTTTGGTTTTGGCTGGGATAAAGTTAATTTTTTTTTCAGTAGCTGGTACAATGCTAGGTTTTGGATTCAGTGTGAGAATAATGCTGATTACACTCTGCTATTTTGGTTGCTGCTAAGCAGTGCTTACCCTAAGTCAAGGACTTTTTTTTTTGTCTCATGGTGTGCCATTGAGGAGGTACACAAAAAACTGGGAGGGAGCTTTGCTGGAACAGGTGACTCGAAGTGGCCAAAGGGATATTCTACACCGTAGAACATCATGCTCAGTTTATAAACTGGGGGAGTTACCTGGAAGAGGGGCCAGTAGGAGTGTGGAGATGGAGTCTGGCAGTGGTCAGTAGGTGGTGAGCAGTTACATTGTTCATCCCTTGTTTTTCTTTGAGTTTTATTTATTCAATTTAATCATTATTATTATTAACTATTATTATATTTCATTTCTTTTTCAATTACTAAACTGTCCTTATCTCAACCTATGAATTTTACTTTTGATTCTCCTCCCCAGTCCACCAAGTTATGGGGTGTGAGCCAGCAGCTCTGGTGGTGCTTAGTTGCCAGCTGGACTTAAACCACAGTAATGCTTTACAAGTTTGAGTCATGTCAGTTGCAGGTTACTGTAGCTGTCATGTGCTGTAGGTTTTAAACAGGTGCTTTCCTCTTATATTCAGAAGATACTCATTGATCAATGCAATGAGAGGAAGTATCAGTGTTGTGACTAGCTAGAGAGATTTAGGCTTACCCGGTCTTAATGTCAATTCAAACAAAAGTGAAAATACAGTACAGCATTGAAAAGAAGTGTTGTGCACGATATTGTCCTGCATTTTGTTTCTTCCATATACTGATAATGTTTTGTGTGGATTTTTTTTCACCCAGAGTAGAAAGTTCTGTTATCCTAAAACCAACAGTCTTTTCAGAATACATCTATGTATTTCAGTATGTATGCATGGTTCTTTGTTTCATGGCTGGTTCTTTGTTTCATAAGGAAAGCTGGTTTTTTGCTGTAGGACTAAATGCTCCACACTTAAACCTTTGGTGAACTTGGTGTAAACTTAGTTCAATTAAGACACTTGCTTAACTAATCTGAAAGAATAAAATGCATGGTAATATGCAGGATATCTGTATATCCTCAAAACACTAGATGTACTTCTAATCCTTAAATCAGCTAGGGTGAGTAAGTTTTTTGGAAAAGATTCTGAGAAGATGTATGAAAACATCTATAGCCTGATGTCATGATATAAACTTAGAAATTTGCTGTTTGAGAATTTCATCCTACAGCTACTTTCTGCAGGCTCAGGGAAGTTAGTGGGATCTAAAAATCTGAGCCCAATGAATTAGTCTACAAGACTGTGCTGGTGATGGTTTTGAGTTACTTTGTAGCTCTGTTGTATAAACCCGTGAAATTATCAACTTGTAATCAAAGTTGGGGCAAAGACTGCAGGGGTAATACTTGGAAAAAATATGTAAGTTTGAATCAGTATTTGGGATTTTGCTTTTACTTTATAATGCTCTTAATCTACTGGAAGATACTAGTGAGAACTGCTTTTAAAAAGCAGGCTGATTTTTAGTGTGTCAATTGTCAGAGGATCAGGGGACATGGCTGTAAACATGTCTCTTCTGTCCTTGTCTCCTCTTGCAATGATGAGTTAAATTGTATGATCAGAAAAATCAGTGTTTTTCAGGAACTGGGTACTAGTTTGGTTTCTAGCTGGAGATTTAGGTTTCCTCTGACTACAGTGTGCCACAAATTTAAAGATACTTTTTTAAATGAAAAGCACAGCAAGCTTTTGAGACCACCCTTCAGATTCTGCTAACTAACTTAAATCTGGAGAACAGATAATAGGCTGTTAGCAAATAGCTGAGGTACTAAAGCAATCAGATTGTTTTTAAAAACAGCTGATGTGTGGCTATTGATGTGCTTATGGGATAATTCTTAAAAATAGTTCACAGATTTGTTTCTTAAACCTTTATCCCCGAACTCCCCTTCTCCAAACAACACTTAAACCTAAATAAGCAGAACCCCAGCCAAACCATACCTGATGTTTAAATTGCTACATCCTCCCTCTTTGCTTCTGTTCTCTCATAATAAATCCAAATACACATTTTCAAAGCTGTCCTTACAGTCATGTGTTTATCTGCAGTTTGCTCTAGACTTTACTTTCAGCTTTAACCTTTGTACTGATCATGCATTGTTCTCAGTATTGGTGGAATGAACGATTTAATAGTGAAGGAGAGAAGAGAAAAGCTAAATAATATAATTGGTGGTATTTCCTAGCTGCAAAAGCTAGTTAAAGAGGCGGAAAGCAATATTTTTTGTTGTTTGATAGTGGAACTAAGACTTTTCTTTTGTAACAATAAAACTTTTAGCAACAGCGATTATGGTAAATTGAGATTAGCCAATAAAAAGCTCAGCTGTCCCATAAGTAATCTGAAATGAGTTCTATTCAGTTGCTTGGACAGGTTGTTATACACAACTTCACTTTATTCAGGCCTGAAGTTTGCCTGTTTACCTCTGTTTGACACCTCTGTCCCTCGTCTCTGTAGCTGTATCTTATTTGACATGAGGAGTTAATTAAACAATCCTTTTAATGACATAAAGATGCAACCAATTTTTTATACTTGAATTCCAGAAGCAATAGAACAGCATGTAAGTTTTGCTGTTCTATCCTAGCATCCTGTAAGTTTGATTTTTGTTCCATGTGTATCAACAGAAAATATGTAGGCCCTTAGAATTAATTGGGTTCCATAATAGTGTGGGGTTAATGTTCTTTTCTGTTCTGAAATTATTCAGTTTTAATGGTTTGTTCAATTTCTGTAAAAAAGCTGAGAAGACCACAGTGTCAGAGGATGATGTTCCATCTGATGAGGTTGTCATAGTTTACGAGTTAACACCTACCCCTGAACAGAGAGCTCTTGCTGACTTCCTCAAGCTCCCTTCAACATTCTTCTGTTACAAGAATAAACCTGGATATGTGAGTGATGAGGATGATGGTAAGGAACACCGAAGTTTATATTTGTACTGCCTTTTTGTGGGGAAAGGGTGTAATACACTGCACTGTTGCAGCGTGCCTAAGGTGAACAGCCTTGAGTGCCAGACTCGGGAGGAGCAGCTGAGGTCACTTGGTTTGTTCAGTTTGGAGAAGACAAGACTGAGGGGTAACCTCATCACAGTTTGCAACTTCCTCAAAGGGCATCATCACAGGAGGAGGTGCTGATGTTTCTCTGGTGTTCAGTGATAGGACATGAGGAAATGCAGTGACGCTGTCAGGGGAAGTTCGGATGCGGTAAAGGTTCTTCACTGAGAGGATTTGTACTGGAACAGGCCCACAGGACAGTAGTTACACCAGCAAGCCTGTCAGAGGTCAAGCAACATCTGGATGATACACTTATTCATATAGCTTGGGTTTAGGTAGTCCTGCAAGAAGCAGGGAGCTGCAGTTGGTGATCCTTATGGTTTCCCTCCCAACTTGAAATACTCAGTTGGCACTGTTAGAAGCCTTAGACACTTCAATGTTTTTGTTTGAGCCAATGGGAAGTAATCCTGTCAATGTCCTTACAGCTACAGATGTACACTCAAGTCTTCAAAACAGAATAGTACGGTAAGGCCCAAGAGTGACCAAAGGGTATTTGTCTTGCTGTATTATGGGTGTTGATGTCATTACCAATGCAGTTGGTTAGGTAAGATTAAATAATCAGGTATTTGAGCAAGAGACTTACTTTAGTAAGTATTTTGAGACAAATACAAGGCAGTCTTTATCAAAACCAAACAAGCTCAGGTTCCCTAAATGCTGTACTAATGAGTTATTTTTCTTGTAAAGCAAATTCCTGATACTATAACTGAATTTAGCTTATGTCAAACCTTATTGCATGTAATTAAAATTGATTGATTCAGCAGCAAATACTTTAAATGGAAGTTCTGAAGCATTGTATTGAACAGAAAATGGGAGAAGACAAGCCTCCTCCCACAAAAGCTGAGCTTGCAAGTTTTTATATAAAAGATCTTCAGGTTTCCTTCCCAAATCTGTTTAGTGGTACTCTTGATAAAATCACTCAGTAAGAAATGTGTTTTCTAAAAACAAAACCTGTGGCATGTATCTGTAGCAATCTAGGCTGAGAAAAAGTGTTAACAGCACACTGGAGCATATGTAAGAAAAACTAGAAGTGAAAGCTTACTTGTTGATTTGTGTAACTCTTAAAACATTAGCAAAAATATATGCTTGCTAGCCCTGTAAATTGGAAGGGTTTAGCAGACTTCTTTGATCTAGAGCATGCCTGAGAACTTACTCTTGTTTCCTGTGTTTAAGATGAAGACTATGAAACAGCTGTTAAGAAACTTAATGGAAGACTCTATCCTAGTGATTCAGAAGAGAAAAAGAAAGGGCAAGGTCCTGTAAAAGGTATGTCTTAAGAAATTTTAATTTTTGTGCTTTATGTACTGAAACATAAACTCTGAATCTGAAGGATACATGGGCAGAGATTCATTTTGTGTTTCCTGAGATGGTTTTTAGAAGCACAGATGCTGGATGCAAAAAAGCTGCATCTCAAAGTACGGTGTTTAGCTCAGTATGTTTAACTGTTAGTTAGCAATAAAGGGGTACCTGAAAGAGAAATGTACATTCTAGGAAATGTCGAAACAAGAACATCAAAGTCTCTTCCTGTCTTGAGCTCCTTCTGAATATGAAAAATTTAGCTTGGCATGATACTGCTCAAGAGGAAGTTGTCTACATCTTTTAATACTTTTCACTTCTGCAGTTACTCAATTTAAGCTTGTGAGTTCATGTTCAATTTGAAAGAAGAGCTGTTTGTTCTCTATACTAAAAATACAGGTGTAGATGACATGCTTATGTTTGACTGCGCCTTAGACTTCAGTGTTGCATAACTTGAAATCTGGGTAGGTACTTCTAGAAGTAAAGTTTGGGGTTGTTTTTTTTGAGGATAGAAAGTCTAGAAAGATGTATGTATTGAGCCATCTGAAATATGAGGAAATATTGGCAGCGGCAGCTGCAAGAAGGAGCTCTTCATCATTGCATGGAAATTCCCTGATAGCAGTAAAAACCCACGGATGTTGTATTTTTAATTCTAGTCACCCCAAGTTAGGTTAGTTAGTCCTCACTTCCACTATTTAAACAGTAATGCTGTCTGGGAGGCTCTCGAGGTCTGTCTGCAAGTTGATCTGGCTATTATGAGGTTAATTTATAATGTAGGGGCCAAAAATTATTTCAGTAATTAGCTACCTTCATAGCTATTTTCCATTAATTCTTTACAGTGGGCCTGGCAGGAAAAAGTGAATTCAGCAATGAAAGAGAATGTGCTGCTACCTGTGAAAAGAAACCAGCTCCTGAGGAGAAAGCTGAAGCAAAAGCTCCACAGGTTCCTTCTACATCTGTTTCTGGTGTCAGCACTGATACTGAAGGTGACAGTCCAGAAGATCTAAAGTCAGAAGCTAACATTCAGGAAGTAAAAGTGAGAGCTAAATCTTTACTAAACATCTTGTTACTAAACTTGTACAATTGCTTCATATATGTGTGACATGATACAGTTTTAGAACTAAAACATCCAGTGGGGAAAAACTATTTGAGTCTTTTTGTAGCTGGGCCTTAAGTCTCTGCCAACACTGAAACAGGGCATTTGATTTCAGGGAATAATGGTATTTTTTTGAAAACAGGCTACTTCAAAGACATTTCCTTCTCTTATCAAGTTAACATTCTTATGTGTTAACTGTAATAAGATGCTTCAGAAAGCTTAGAACAACTTTTCTTGGTGTTCTTTATTTTTTTATAAGGACTATTCTTAGTCTCCTGGGGGAGAAGGTTTGAATCCTAAGGTCTTCTAACTTATTTGCCTATTACATTACTTTTTTTATTAATTGCAGGAGAATGAAATTGCCAGCTCAAGTGACTTAGTCTGTACCAGTAAAGAAGAAATACCTACTCCATCAAAAGATGAGGTGACAGTACTTGCCCAGTCAGTTACCAGCAGTGAAGAACCACATTCCACCACAGAAACTGTGCAAGTATCACAGATTTCATCACGAGCTGAAGATAAACCTGTAGATTTGTCAACTAAAAAGAGTGATTCAGATGGTTCAGAGTCAACACAAGGTAAGGTCAGGGGTATGCTCTGGGTTTTTTTTGTAGGAAACTAGGCATGCTTTTCTGTAGATCAGTTTATCTAGTGTAGTTGCTGTCTTGGGGAGAAGTAGTACCAATACTGAATTAGAAACATAAGTATCAGTGTGGTAAAAATGTGTATATATCAAATTTTGAGTTCAAATTCACTACTAGAGAACAATGCTACTGTCTTGTGTAATTTATATATTATGGACATACATTAGTTTACTGTTGAATACCACATGAATGCTTACTAGAGCTCTGTGTATCTGCATTGAAGATGTATGCTGAAACTCTCACAGTCTTGGGCCCTTTTTTTAAACCATAATGGTGGTATTTAGGTGGTCATTATGACAAGTGTCATGCAAACTTTAAGTTTATTGGAAGGTAAAAATACTGTAGACAGTTCTCCAGTTAATTCTTGTGACTACAAAAATGCATTTTCTTTAAGAAAGTAGAGAAGAATCTCTGACTTCGCCTTCTTTATTTGACAGAAAACAGAATCATCTCATTTGGTTTTGGCAATACTGCAGGCCTGTCATTTGCAGATCTGGCATCCAAAAGCTCTGAAGACTTTGCTTTTGGCTCAAAAGGTGAGTTCAACAAGTCTCAGACAGATCTCAGCTGGACTTCTGCTTCATACAGTATACCTTTTGTGCACCAAATTTCTGCTGTTTGGTGACAAGTTTTTGTCAGGAAGTAAAAAAAAAACCACACAAAGTTTAAAATGTAATTCTCTTAATTGTAGATAAAAACTTCAAATGGGCAAATACAGGAGCAACTGTGTTTGGAGATACCACCCATAAAGCAGATGAAGATGAAGGTGGTAGTGATGATGAGGTGGTGCATAGTGATGATATCCACTTTGAGCCAATTGTGTCTTTACCAGAGGTAAGATGATTTCTGGAATATAAAACAACATTAGGATAAGCATGTCTGCTAACGCAACAAGCTTTAAAATATGTTTTGCTTAACTAACTTTGCTTTCTGTATTGTTGTGCCTTGTTCTGCATGTCTTACACCGACTATATTGAAGCACCTGCTGTTTTAAATCCTAGTACAGCATAGCCCTGGGGAAGTGTCTGGTGCTGCAGTTAAAATCTTCAACACTGATTTCTTTATAACTTGACTGAGAGTTGATCAGAATGCAAATTTGTACACATAGCTTGTAAAATCTGAAATATTTATATAGCATAGCTGTAAATCGGGAAGGGGAACTGAATAACTGCTCGTGACGATACAACTTGGCTATGGCTTTGTGTCAGTGACTTGTACACTTGTGAAAGCCATGACAACTTAGAATTTTTACTCTAAGCTCGGCAAGAGATTTCTAGACTCAATAAGCAAAAAGATGTTCAGTTAACCTCACCTGAAGGCTAAGGGAACTAAATTTTATTTTTCAAGAAGTAGGAGAACCTTCAACTTTGAAGGTAGCCTTATAACTTACAGAGTGAGACTTCATGCAGTTATTTGTCTTGATTTGGTATTTAGCCTGGTAACTATTTCAATCTCTTGATGATATAGTCGTATTGTCTGACCTTTCTATAAGTAATAAAATTTAACTATAGATTAGTAAAATTAAGGCAAATAGAGCACAAAGGAACAGTGTTGCATATTTCTCCATTTCTCTAAAGTATTCCATATCTTTGGAGAAGTGTTAACTAAAGGAGATTAGAGGCCAGTAAATGCATAAATAAAGTGAGGTGGAGATATGGCTGTGAGGCCACAGTTTCCCATGCTCGGTGTTAATTCTGTTCAAATGCAAATACCAAATTGTTTAGCAGTGTTCTAAAGGTAACTCCTGGAATGGTAACAGTACTTTGGCCTTACTTCTCAGTGTGTGCATCATTCAGTAAACCTGAAACTTTGGAAACTTGCCAGAACACTTGATAGCATTTTGGGGTTTTTTTTAAAGAAAAAAAATCCCACACATTAAGAAAATCCCACCAAAAACCAACCAACCAAAGCACTCCCAAAGCAAAGTCAACAAACACCCACCAGAACTACATGCAGCATGGTGAAGGAGTATTGCAGTGCTGTAATTAATCTCAAGTAGTGGAACTTGTTGGGCTCTGAAATTCTGAAAATGTTTACCCATTTTGATGTAATGAATGGGGTGTTGAAATAATTTTCCATTGTAATAGGTCAGAATCATCATACGTGTACGTAATAACTATTTAATAGTTAGTCCTAGTTTCTCTAGGAAATCACAGGTACTCAGTCTACTGTGCTGGTTTTTTTAGGTGGAGGTAAAATCTGGAGAAGAAGATGAAGAAATTCTTTTCAAAGAGAGGGCGAAACTTTACAGATGGGACAGGGATGCTACTCAATGGAAGGAGCGTGGTGTTGGAGAGATCAAGATCCTCTTCCATACACAGAAGAAATACTATAGAATCCTAATGAGAAGAGATCAAGTTCTTAAAGTCTGTGCAAACCATGTTATCACCAAAGAAATGAATTTAGTGCCCTCTGATACATCAAACAATGCTTTCATTTGGACAGCCACAGATTATGCTGGTGAGTTTTTTCAGGTGGTCTATGTTTTTTCTAGGTGGTCTTGTAGTTTCTGTGGTTTTGGTTTTTTTTTCCTGGAGATCATCAGAAGATGAAACTAAAGAAACCTTCTTGGATTTATTTTCAGATTGTGAAGTAAAAGTAGAGCAATTTGCAGTCAGATTCAAAAGCCAAGAAATGGCCAATTCTTTCAAGAGAAGGTTTGAAGAATGCCAGCTAAGTTTGTCAGAGCTACAGAAGGGGCACTTGTCTCTGGCAGCAGGACTCTCAAAGGACACCAACCCTGTTGTGTATTTTGAAGTTTCTGCTGATGATGAACCTTTAGGACACATAACCATGGAGCTGTTTTCAAATATTGTCCCTCGAACGGCTGAAAATTTCAGAGCCCTGTGCACAGGAGAGAAGGGATTTGGATTCAAGAACTCCCGCTTTCACAGAATAGTCACAGACTTCGTGTGTCAGGTAAGCATAACAAGAAGACTCTTCATTGAGAGAATGAGATGCATCTTGTCTAAAAATGGCACTTCAAAAAAATCACGTACACAGAATAGCACATTCTTGTTGGCAGCATGGATCCACTGTGCAGGATACTGTCATCTGTCCTTTCCCTACAAGGAGATGAGAAATGGTGCAAGCAGCACATGCTACCCTAAGATAGATGCTTTTCACCTGCATCAGCCAGTGGCCTCATGCTTCAGTGTTTCCTAGTGCTGTCATGTTAGTGTGAAAGAAAAAAAAAAAATGGAGGGAGAGTGGAGTCCTCCTACAATAGACAAGGGGCCTGTTGCTGAACAGGAATACCAAGGAAAGTAGGCATTCCCAAAACTACTGTTCATCCTTCTATCTCTCCAGAGAGCTTCTGTATGTTCACCTGTTAAGAACACTAACTTTTCAAGCTTCTCTTAGACTGTAAAAGTACACTTTGTATTTCAGATAACATACACTTCAAAACTGATATTCCATCTATTGTAGATGTTCAGGTTTCAATCTAAAACAAGTCTTCTAGATCCAATTATCATGCAGTGGCCTGTTTCCTGAAACATCACGTTTTGTGCTGAGAGTATCAGCCTGCAGTACATCTGTATCCCAGGTAGACTGTGTTGGTTTTAAACCTCCATGTGCATTCAGTAGCACTGGCAAGTTCTTTATAAATACTGAAGACTTAGGAGATGGATCATAGCTCAGATAGACCTTTCCTTTCCTGAAATTCTCATCAATAGTTCTTGAGTTTTACTAACTTGTAACAGGCAAAATGAACCATCTTCAGTACATAGTATGCTAATGATCTGCATGTCACTAGATCCCTGAAGATGGATGTAAATGACCTTCTACAAGCTTAGATGTATACAGTAAATACAGGAAAATCATACAAAAGTAATAGGAAGTACATCAGCCTGTTGGAGTGAGTCCAGAGGAGGGCCAAGACCTTTAAGAAGGATGGAGCACTAGTACTATGAGGAAAGGCTAAGAGAATTGAGTTGGTTCAACCAACTCAAAAAGTTGGAAAAGAGAAAGCTTAGAGCTGGTGTAATGGTGTTATTGCAGTGTCTGAAGGGGGCTTACAAGAAAGATGGAGAGAAATGCTTTACAAGAGCAGGTAGTGACAGGACATGGGGGAGTGGCTTCAAAGTAAAAGAGAGGAGGTTTAGACTAGATATTGGGAGAAAGCTCTTTACTATGAGGATGGTGAGACACTGGAACAGATTGCCCTGAGAAGTTGTAGATACCCTATCCCTGTCTGTTCTAGGGCAGGCTGGATGGGATTCTGGGCAACCTGGTCCTGGTTCAAGGTGTCCCTGCCCATGGCAGGGGAGTGGGAACTAGGTGATCTTTATGGTCCCATCCAACCCGAATCATTCTATGATAGTATATGAATCGCTTGTCACCAGAATAAAATATTAGCTTGTCTTTTGATTAGCTGTCTGCCTGTGTCTGAGGTATGCCCTTTGTAGCTCTTTAGTTAAAACTTTGTGCCTTTCTGATAAGGAAAGCAGTGTTAGCTCATTTAGAGTTTAAGCTTCTTTCAGGGTATTCCACATTCTATAAAGAGCAGACTTTCTTTTAAAACTATTAACTGCACCATGTATGCCTTGGCAAAGTGAGCTTTTATCACATGAAATGAATATATTTTAAGATTGCTCTGCTTTGCCTGGACTTTCTTCAGGTACAATGAGAAGCTCTTCAATGAGAACTAGGGCTTTCTTTGAGATACAACTTACACAGTCACCTTTATGTGTATACTCAACTTACCAGGAACCAGAAATTTGCTACTTTCCAGAAAGATAAGAGACGGTTCTCATGCTGCTCAACCAGTAATGTGGCAAAAGCTGTATGGGATTACTGGTCACTGCTATGTTAACTTTTTTCAGGTGATTAATTCTATGCCTGCAGGGACTAAGCAAGGACAGGCCTTCAGTGAGATAATGCAGGTCCAGGCAGCTTCTAGGGCTAAGTGATGCAGGCAGTAGGAAAGACAGGTATAGAGGAATGTCACTATGGGGAGTGGGAGGATAAAATGCTGTGTTCAGAGTAAAAAAGGGATAAACCTTCCACTATTGCTTCCCTTGCCATGAACAAACCTGCTGAAGCTGGGAAGCTGTACATCTAGGCAGATGTTGATACTTCTGAAAATGAACAATATGTTCATCCAAAACAAAATCTTTACTGTTGAAAGGAAATACAACTTTTGGGTTATGTTTTGGGACTATTCAGTTAATGCTGGGCTTTTTTTTTTTTTTTTAAGGGAGGAGATATAACTAACCATGATGGAACAGGTGGACGGTCAATTTATGGAACAGCATTTGAAGATGAAAATTTCGAAGTGAAACACACTGGTCCTGGGTTGTTGTCAATGGCAAATAGGGGCAGGGATACAAATAATTCTCAGTTCTTCATAACACTTAAAAAAGCAGAACACTTGGACTTCAAGCATGTGGTATTTGGGTTTGTGAAAGATGGAATGGATGTTGTGAAGAAGATCGAATCCTTTGGTTCTCCTAAAGGGCTAGTAAATGGAAGAATTGTCATTACAGACTGTGGGCAAATATAGAATTATTTCTTTGAGTATACAAGTGTTCTAGCAGTATAAATCAGTACTTAGATGTTTTTGACTAATTATTTCGACTTCTTAAAATGGACACTTCTGATGTATAAATGTAAAATTACAGGTTATAGTTGAATTTTTTTATGTGTTCTAATTGATTTTTTGCATGTTAAATAAAGTTCAGGCACTGGCATATTTCAGGTGTATTTGTGTTATCCTGACATATTTGTATTAAGTGTCAAATTTTAAAAATTAAATCCTAGTCTTGTTAAAATAAATGTCTTGTCTTCACTTTTGTTTGTTTAAAAGAGAAAAACTTTAATAATTTGGCTTCCTGCTCACATGAAGCTATTTTGAATGTGCAGATTGTAGGTACAAATTGCTGCACAGTACACTGAAGGCTTTGAAAGTTAATGAATGGGTATTCCAGTGTGCAGAAAGTACGTTGAGCCAGGTGGTTGCTGGTTTTGTTCTGTCTGGAGTCTCTGAATATCACCTCAGTATTTGAAAGCTAAAGTGTAGTTTTCAAATGATTGATCGGTGTTTTGCTAAAGAAGTATACCCTTTTTTTTTGTACTTAAAATATTTTTTAAAAGCTTGGCTTAATGAAAAACATCTGCTTAACATTGGGATGTTACCTGATGTGCTATAAGTATAACTCTCTGACCCTGCTCAGTGTTTACTATCTGTGGCCAACTTTCTTACTTTGCTCTGCAGGCTTGAGCTTGTATGTGCTAGGGTGCTTTTTACATTTTACAGCTCTCATGAGTGACTGTGCAGGGGTAGATGTGGGGTTTGTTTAAACTGATACTCTACAGCTAGTGATTATCACGGATTTAGCTTAGCTTTAGGTTTATTTTCGGGTTTGTTTATTTGTTTTTAAAGGATGGTAGTAGTAGGTAATCTTACTGTTCTTTGCAACCACGTCAAAGGAGGCTGGAGCTGGGGCTGGGTTCGGCTTCTTCTCCCAGTCAAGTAGTGACAAGAGGATATAGACAGCTGTGCCAGGGGAGGTTTAGGTTGGACAGTGGGAGGAATTTCTTCACAGGATGGTTGGGCATTGGAATGGGCTGCCCAGGGCGGTACTGGAATCACCGACGCTGGAGGTGTTTAGAAAGGAGGTGGCACGGAGTGGTCCAGTTGGACAGGGTGGTGTTCGGTCGTAGATTTGGACGCGATGCTCTCATTCCACGCTGTGTTGGGGATGGAGAGGAGCTGTGGTGGTTGTTGGTGTTGATTGTTGTGGTGGCTGTGGTGATTGGTGGTGGTTGTTTGTTGGGTGTTGTTGATGGTTGTGCTTGTTGTGTCCCTGCCCCGCCAGGCCCAGTGCGGCCGCTCCCCTGCCTTGCACTGCCCGCGGCGCGGAGTGCGCCTGCGCGCGCCGTGGCGGTTAGTTCGAGCGCGGCGGTGCCGCCATGGCGGGAGCCGGGCTCGGCCTCAGGCACGGCCGCTCCGCCCAGGGGCTGCAGCGGCGCTGCCCGCGGNCGGGGGCCGGCGGGGGTGAGACGGGGCCGGGGCGGGCGGCCTGCGGGGAGGAAGAGGAGGAGGAGGCACAGAAGAGCCGTTTCCTCCTCGCCGCCTCCCTGAGGTGTTTGGAGGATATGGAGGAGAGGGGGCCTCTCCCCTCCCTCGGGGTTTGTTGTGAACGCCATGCTGTTGCGTACCCGGGCAGTGCGAGACAAAAGTGGCGTTTAAACAGTTTTGAGGAGGTTACGTCCTGTTTCTAGACCTACCCCTGTCCCAGTGCTCTGATTGCCTTACAGTAGGAGTGCTGAAGACTCATCCTTGTCTGAGCAGGAAGTTTCCCTGGTAACTGCAATTCCAGATTCTGTGCAGTACCAAGATACAGCTTAGGACGTAGTTTTTGCCTAAGACCTGATGCCTGTTACTTGAGTGAGAAAATATGTGAATCCTCGTAGGAGTATACTAAGCTTACATGAAATATATATAATAGGATAACTAATTTCTTTCGTACCATTTTTGATATAGTAATTGACAGCCTTACTTAAAACGTGTTAGGAGTGTTTGTGATTTTTATTTGTAAAGCGTAGTGATTAGCTCTGTTGTCAGAGAGCAGGAAGTTCCTCACATGGGAATCAAACCCATGGTTCATTAGAGACTGCTGCAATGACCAGACAGTAAATTACGGTGGGTATCATTCCCTTGCCGAGGTACAGCAGTGTTATTTTACACCAGAGAAGGTCGGGTTCTTTGCACTCAGATGAATGAAGGAACTGTATTGTGCTTCCTCTCTTTCTATTACTTGTGCTCACAAGTATTTATGGGTCTGCTCAGTGGATTGGGAAACTGATCTGCCTAAAAATCCAGCAGCAAAGACCCCTCCCCCATGCTCGTGTTTCAAAAGCCATTGATACTTAGTAGAAGGAGTACTTGCTCGCCAGGCACATTGATTTTTGCTTGAATTCTGTTTGTCTTTCGGTGAAACAAAATTTTGCAGTTGTTTTCATGCATCTGTATTCCCTGGGTCAAATGCTTCCAGTATATCCAGGGGATAACAGGCCTTAAGTGCTGGGGAAGTCATATGTTGGAAAAATACCCATGAGCAACCAAAGATTGGGAGAGATTAAAACCTGGGTTTGAGTTGGATACATAGTTGGATTGGGATACTGAGTCGTGGGAGTCATCAAATGAATACGAAACCCAGCCTTTTTTTTTTTTCCTTAGGAAAAGTGGCTTGCCATATTATGATCAGGAACTGTCCCAAATGTAATGTGAAGATTTGAGTATTTTAGCAGCTAAAATCAGGCTGTATGTGCCCTTAGTTCCTGCAGAAGGGTTTGCAGCTTGAATAGCATTTGGTGGTGTTCTAGATTCTATGGGGATTTTTTCTTGGGAAATAGTCTGCTTTGAATTACAGAACTTTTCTTTAAGGAAAAATAATTTTTAAAACTTATTTTTAAAAGACTGTCATGGAGACCTTAATTCTTGCAAGGAAGAAAATGTTACATGTATTTGTGTGCTTTGTTATTTCATTAAAAAGTGGTCTTTCAAGTGCAGGAAAATATAGCAGTTGTTCACTTGATTTAGAGGATAGCAGAGACATGCAATGAAACAAGTAAGATAATGAGAGCTGCCTTGAGTCTGATATTTTTTAACGTACATTTAATTGATTTAGCTTGTAGCCTAAAACTTCTGTTACTCACTTTTTTTAGTATGTAATTATAAATTACTAAGAAAAAATAGAGCAGGATACTTTGGCATAAAAAGCCTAGATATGAAGGTAGATGGCACTGTTTCTGTGATTACCTAATTCTACTTTATGCCTTTATTTTATGTTACTATCTTCATAGTGCTTTATAGTTTCTCAGATAATCTGACATGTAACACTATGAATATTTTGTTATTAGACTGTAGAGAATATATTTGCCTCTTTATATTAATATGAAGACCATTTACATTTATGTATTTAAAAAAAAACCACTTCGCTTTTCAAAGCCAGTAGTCTGTAGTAAGAATTCTGTCACCAGCTGTTGTAACTGTTAAACCAGTAGATTGTAACACACTTTTCCCCTGAAAATTCTGACTAGACTGCAGTAGTTTTGTGCTTTCTTGTAGGAGTGCCTCTCAGGAGCATTGCATACCAAATACAAAAGTAGAAGCTCCCTATTTTACGAAGGTAATAGCAAGCAATGGTGCTTTGATGTCTTTTGCAGGGGAAATATATACTAAAGCTGTATCGTTCCTAAATTTATTTGAAGTAGTTTTGTACTTTCTCATTTTAAATAGGTAGATATTCTTGGTCAGGAGGTTGTGATACCTGGGAGGCAGCCTGGGAATGTTGATGTTCAAGTAAAGAGAACAAAGGATCTTTTGGAACAATGGTTCACAGCCTGTTTGTGTTTAAGTCCTGCTTGAATTAGTTGGTAGCAGTCCACCTCATAATGCATATGTTTGACTTTAATTTAAAGATACATAAAAGTTTAGCATTTGGAATGTATTTGGGCTCTTTTAGAAACTGGTGCATGAGGACAGCAGGTTAAAGCAATGTATTTGTCAGATTTCAGTCACAGAAAAATTTCTATATGCTGACAAGCTCTAAAATTTCAGAAAGACAAATCTGGTGTGAAAACTAAATACTTCTTACTATGGTTTAAGCTGTTATAATTAAGTTCGTAATTTGTCAAGCTGCATCAGTGGTGGTTTTGGTTCTTAAACCTACATGACTACATGGTAAGCACTTCTAATAAGTCCTTGTTGATTTTTCTTAATGTCAACTTCTCAAATGTAAAATAAAATCGTTGTAACTTTATGCGTTACAGGTGACTCCGACAGCTCACTGGAAAATGCAACTATTTCTTTATCAAATTGTTCTTTAGAGCCAGAATTTACTGAAACTGGAAGAGAGAACATCTTCAGATCTAGTGATTTCCAAAAAAGTTTGAAAGACTGGGAATGGTAGGAGGTGTTTTTAGTTCTCCTTTATAATTTTTTTCTCTCATAATCCAGATAAAACCATGAATAAACAATGGATTTGAACTGTGCAAAAGTTGTTTTAAGGTTCTTGTTTTCTTGTTAAGTAAATAATTATTTGTGGCCTACTTAGGAGATAATGAGGATGCTGATTTTGATGAGGAATATTGTTTCACTTTCTGATCTAATCTGTGTATGTTGGAATTGCTATGGGGATGCAGGGATGACATAAACTGAACTAGGTGATAAAAAAATGAACTAAGAAGAAAGCAAATAGCAGAGGCTGATGAACAGATTTATGTTTATTTAGAGATAATTTAATTCTGAAAGCCAAGAAATCTTTTTAAGCGCTATTTTACACCAAACAGGAAAAATATAATTTAAAAAGGGGGGTTTTATTTTTAGTCCTCCAGGAATCTGGTGGTTTGTGGTGAGAGAAGAGAGTTAGTTTTACCGATTGCTTACATGTGCTTACATAATGAGAAGCCCAGTTATTGTAACAACTTTTAAGTCAGCAACACGTAATTGCTGTGATTCAAGTCTTGTGAGTAATAATGCCTTTCATCGAAATGATTTAACTCTCCTACTTGTTATCAGTAAAATATCAAAGTCTTACATTAAGTAGTGTTTGCCTTTTTATACAAACTTTTTCAGTGCTTTATGTATCATGTTAGAAAGGAGCTGAGTGGTTTAAAGTTACTGCTCTTTTGTGCTTTTAGTTTTCATGATGAGCAGGATGCTTTTTGTGATTCAAGTGGTCTAGAAGTAGAAGAAAAAGCCCTGATTTGCTCTGACACTGATGCAATTCAAAGTACAGCTATATACATGGGAACAGGTAATATTTAATTTTATACATTCTTACAACTCTGTGTGAAGTATAACACATAACTTTAAAAACTTTCTAGTAAGTTTATTTCTGTTCAATTCAGAAATACACTGGTCACCTAAAATGTATTATAATGTAGGGATTTAACCTTTCACATGAGTACTTTCTTTAGAATTATTTTAGGAGGTTTAGACATACCTGAAGCAATACTAACATTATTTTTTCTTGTGGTGTCCAGTAGTTTAAGTCTTGTTCTGTTTGCTTAGGTATAGACCCTAAGGTCTATTTAGCAGCAAATCACTTGCCTGAAGCCTTTACAAAAATAATAGGAGATTTTGGTGAGATGATTCAATCTGTGCATAGATTCCATACAGATATCTCTGGGATTTCTGTATTGCATTGGAGGGCATAGTTTTATTTAAAAAATTCTACTGATTCCTGATCAGTTCAAATAAATCACAGAACAAGAACTGTGATCAAATCTGTCATTCTTTAGATTACTTTCACATTTTGATACATCTTGCTCTATACTTGTAACTCTGAATTCCTAGAACACATTTTTGCTGATTTTATACAACAATCATATCAGTATTCAGATAGGACTGATTTTTTTTTTTATGTAAAATACATTTTTTTTCCCTGTCTACAGGCCACACTTTACCATCTCATTTGGCTGCAAATACTCAAGAAAACAGGGAACAAATTAGTAACAATGGTTTGTTAAAGAAAATTATTCATGCAGCTGCTGCTCAGGCATGCAATAGGCAAGGTTTAATACCACCTCACATCAGTCAAATTTATGATGAATTATTTCTCATACATCAGAAGCTCCAGGTAGGAACTGGAATTGCATTAAAGTTTTTGTTGAATAATGCTATGAAGATTCTCGCTTTTGGTAAAGAGATCTGAAATTTCTTATATAGTAAAACTTAATTATATATTAAAACTATTACTTATTATTTCTTTATACTAATCAGAATTACTTATATATTAAATCTCTGTTTTCATCTACCTCTTCCCCTAGATTTATTCAGTGATTCGGTAATGATGCTTTGACTTGCATTGTGGGTAGATCAGGTAGATGGGTAGGTGGGCAGATTCAGCCTCAGGGAGTTTAAACACTGTTTCTACATCCAAGACTCTTGTGACACATGTGGGCATAGAAGGAAGCATCCACAACCATTGCTTCTCTTGAGAGGTTCTGAAACTGTTCTCTTGACTCTAGGCATTCCAAAGTGCATACCTTCACGGTCTCTTCCAAAATCCCTCTATCCATCCTGCCAGTTCATCTCCAGCAGGCTTAGGCTACTAACAGAAGAAACTCCTATATGGTTTTACTCTGAAATAGTTCCTAAGTTTCTGCTGGATTCCCTGCCGTGACTGTCTTTTGCAACATATGAGATAAAAATAATTTTTTTTGTGTCTCTTTTTTCCTCACCACTTTTTCAGGGATGCTTCTCACTAATTGAAGAAACACTATCATTAATCTAGTGTTCAGCATAGACAGTCACATCAGACGATGTTATGTCTTACAGTTAATACCATTATCCAAATATTTTGGAAGTAAAAGCCAATATTTAATTGTCTAGGTTTATACTTGAGCAACTATGTAGAGTTATATTTTGTATTTTGGGAGGCCAAGCCATCCTGATGCTCGTCGAAATCTTTTGGGTTAATGTGGGAGGAAACTAAACAGAGATGACTGTCAGGATACTTTGTATAGCTAAGCTATTATGTAACTATAATTTCACAAATTGCTAAGCATATCTCAGGGACAAAATTTTAAATTCAGCATAATTTGGGAAAACTTCACATGGATTTTTAAAGTAGTTAAACTTAAAAAAACTAAAAGTTCTTTTTCTTGGTACAGAGAGAAAGTTCAGCACAGCAGGAGTATGCTCTGCAACTCCAGAAGCAGGAGCGTTGTCTAGCAGAACGAGAAGCATTGCTTTTTAGACATGAAGCAGCTTTGGCTAAAATAAGAGGAGTTGAGGAAGAAGTTCACACAAAATTCGGAGTTATAAAAGAGGTGAAATAATATATTTAATGATAGATATTTCTCTACATGCCATTTAACTCATTTGTAGCTACCATAAGCTGTCATATTTGCTGGAAATACTGCTTATTTCTTTGAAGTGCTTGAAATCCCCAAAGGAAAGATTTATGTGAAATGTACTGAATAATATTGCTAGGGGTTTTGTGTGGCTTCTGTTTCAGAATGGTACATTTACTTTTCTGATGTGTAGTACATTTTACTGGTACAAGTTAGAAAAAGAGGTAACTTGTTTCTAAAATAATGAAAGCTGTGTGACCAATATTAAAGAAAAAATTGTGGTCTATCTGTAATTGTGCATATGTTAAGTGAGTACCTTTGCATTAACTGTGGTTGCAGTGGATTTCCTTGGGAAGGCTTTTAAGGCACATTAGGATCCTATGACATAACATCTATTGCAGAGAGTAGTAGCAAACAAAGACTCAAAAAATTCAGAAGATGATCAACCTAACTTTGGGGGTGTGGAAAGAAGGGGTAGGTGAATGAGTAAAGAAGAGTGGATTCATGGAAAGGGAGAAATGAAAGCTGGAATATTTCCAGTAAAATAAAACCTTGCTATTTTATCAAATCTAAGATACTTAAATCTAAGGTCCAGAGAAGATTAAATATAAAATAAATTTCAGGGGTAGGAGACAAAGAGCAGTGGATATGCTTGTTATAAACCCAGTCTACAAGTCATAGGTTTAGTTTCTCATTCTGCATGATTCAGAGTAAGCAAAGTCAAAACCACAAGTTGAAACCTCAAAACACAATCACATTTTTTTGTAAGTATGTGGAAGAGTGAAGCTGTAAGTAAAAGCTTTGTCATTGATTTTAGTTCACAAACATATGTCACATCTGAATTATTTGAGAAAAATACATATATGTAGTTAGTTTGGGTAGAACAGGGCAGCAATAGGAGCTATAGGCTGTGCATGTTGCTCTCAGTTTCTGTACTTGATACTTCTTCATATGCAGTACAGATGTTGTTTTTCTCACTACTGACTAAACGTGCAAATTTGGACATGAAGAACTTGATATTTGAAAGTTTGTCTGATTCTTTTAACACTTAAATGGAACCTGTTGTTTCTAGAATAGTCTCTTTTAAATCATGTTTTTAAATTTGATATTTCTATAGCAACATAAGGTAGAAGTTAAGCAGCTGACAGAAGCCTTGAGAGAAATAACTAAAGAAAATAGGAGGCTGAAGTCATCATTTGACAGCTTGAAGGAAATGAATGACTCTTTAAGAAAACAGGTAAAATTATTTATTTTCTGTTATAAATATTTCTACAAGTTTTTTTCTATGATATTTCTACAGTCAACAATTTTAAATATCTGAGCAGCTTTAATTTGCAAAATTGCTGATTTTTTTTTTCTATAAGACAATAATTGTATGAATGACTGAAAGTACTTTTCTCACCTGTTTCTAGTACTTGAAATTTGGCCTTTCTGATCTTTTACAGTATAAAAAAGTTGGATTTATTCCATTGACTCAGTAGCAACAGCTAATTGTTAGGAAGGGTAAATCCATTGAGAGTGGCTAGAGAGAAAGTATTTTATGACATAATCAAATCCACCCTGTGCTGATTTGCTGTGCCAAATTGTTGTGCTTATTCTGTTAAATAAAAAGTAGAATGTGTATTTCTAACTTCATGATTCCTCTATTTTCAGTTATTTTTGCAAATTTTAACGAAGGCAGTATTTTCTCAGGTCTTAGACTGAAACAGTGTTTCATAGTAATGCATAGAGTAGGAATTCATCTCACTTGACTGTTAAGTCTGACCTAAAATGATGATACACAAATTGTTATCTAAACTATTTGAGCATTTCTTGTTCATTGAACTAATTACAGTTCTGATAATCTGAGTACAGTAAAAATCTACAGAGCCTTATTCTTTCCCCTAGAGAAGGTCAGACGTAGCTCCTAGGATGGTGATGGTTCTGATACAACCTGTCTTGTTAGTTCTTTTCACTGTAAAATCCTTGCATTTCTGTGCAACTGAGGGCTTCTGTGATGGCTGTACTGTTTACTGTCGTATGGATAGATCATGGTTTTTTTATTTAAAGGAGGTTATAGTTTCCCTGATCTTTTGTCATTGTGCAAACTGTTTTTCTAGTATGGTCAGTAACCACCTTCCCCATTAACAAGACTATTGTAACATTCTTGAAATTTGTGCTCATTTTTATGTCACTTCTTCCTGAAAAGTAATCAGATGTGAAGTGCCTTTATATCTAGAGTGGCATTGTCGTGCTTACTCTTCCCCTGTACTCTGAAATGTTGGGCTGCTGGTCAACAAAGAGCTACTGCTGCTGTCTTGTTTATGCTGAACAGGTTGCCCAGAGAGGCTGCCCAGAGTCTCACACCTTGGAGCTGTTCCTAAGCTGTTTGGACATAGGCCTGGGCAGCCAGTTCTTGGTGGCCCAGCTTGAGCTGGGTGGCTGGATCAGATGTCTTCCAGAGGTGCTCTCAAACCTCAACCAGTGTATGATCCTGTGATTTGTTGAGGGAAATGGATGATGGTGTTGTTTCTACCACTTTTAATGCTAAGAAGAAAGAAGTAAGTTAGCTGCTCAACAACCACATCAAGTTACTTCAGTGTGATAATTAAGTCAAGAAGTGAATTTTGAATTTACAGTTACTTTAATATTTTCTGCTTCTTTCAGTTAAGTGATGTAACTGAGTTGAACAAGAAGTTGGAAGGTCAAGCACGAAAAGCACAAGCTCGTTTAGAAAATCTACAGGTAAGGTTTGTTCGTACGTGTATCTGCTTTTATTGGTAACCAGTGAAATATAATTCATTGTTATATTTTGTTGTAGAGGAAGCATGAATTTTCAATAGTACGGAAGTCTAATGATTTATGTCAAGTGATGAAACAAAGAAAACCTGTGAAACAGGAAAGAGTGGTGGCAACATCAAAAACTGCTAAGGTAAGAATTAAGCAGAAATCTTGAATCTTTTAATTTGAAAGACATTAGGCAGTGTAACATTCTCTGTGCATCAGCTAGAAATCACAATATGTAGCTTCCAATTTTATTTAATGAGTTACACTAAGAAAAGAAACAGATTATATTGGGAGAAAACCCACAGTTAACAAAGAATTAAGTTTGTTGCTAAAAATATGTCTTGGCTTTCATATTGCGTATGTGTGTATATGTGTATATTTTTATTTATATGGCATGTTTTCCTCCTCCTGTCCTGTTATCTTTCATCTGCCAATTAGAATTATAACCTGCGTCCAGTGTAACAGGTTTCTTTTGCTGTGTCAGAGCAAATCTTAAATTCATTCTGGTTACTGCTACAGCACAGCACTGCCCTTATGAATTCATAACACCAGGTAAAAAGTAGTCAGTCAGTAGTACACAATAAAAATCTTAATCTTCTAAACCAGAAGTGATTTACTACTATTATTTTTTTGAGAAATAATCTTTAGTGAAGGAAAGAGATTCAATGCAGTGCTCATTCACACTTCCAAAACAGTCACTTGTTTTTCCTTAAAAAATATTTTTAATCACTTAATGAAATTCTTTGTCTCCATGTAATTCCATTGATGGTCTTACCCAGCTGATTATGCTTTCTTTTTCCCAGCTAGAGGTAAACTGTGAAACGAGAGAGATATTCACACCATCTTATCTAATTGATCTACAATGGATGCTTTAAAACTGTATAGTCTATATACAGCCAACAAATTCGCTTTATATAAGTTTTTGCATACTTTGGTTGCACGTGAAATACAAATAGTATCAGTAGTTATAGTTTTGAGTGAAGAGGAAAACAGTTATGTGAAGGTAGATAGAAGAAAACTTTTGAGATCTTCAGGGAGTTGTTCGTGTAGCCTGTCTTCAGGTATCTCTGCATTTCTTTCATAGAGTATTTCATTGCTGTGTAGTAGAGCCAGAATTTCATTAAGTCCTTGTTCTTTTTTTTAAACAATGCTAGTTACTCAGTTAAATTATAACAACACTGGATTGCATGAAATAAAGCAAAGTAGGTCTAGTGTATTGAAATAAGAATTTCCCCATGTGAAGGACATTAAAGACTTACTTTCTCCTGTAATTCCTTTGTTCAGAATTATAAAGTGTAGGTATTCTTTATGGGACTTTTTTTCCTAAGATGTTTTACTACCATTTGTCCAAGTATAAAATAAATTACTGGTATATGTTTTTCACACCCAGAAACCATCACAAGTGCTGTTTATTCTGCACTGGGGAGTGCAGTGTGAGAGAGAGAAAACCACTGCAGGGTTCCTTCTGGATCTTTGTAAGAAAGGCCTGACAACAAAAGGCTTAATTAAATGGCTGTTTTAATAAGACAGAGTAAAGGGAGGAATATAGATAGTGAGTAAATCTTGTGTCCCTTTAGATGCTGGGAACCTTGTGTTTGTGCAGCATCAGATGGAGCCTAGGTGGACTTTTCCCAGGGTATGCCGAGCAGGACCTGTCCACTGAGAGAAGCTCCTGCTTTCCGGCCACTCACGATATATAATTTTCTTGCAAGTAAACAACTCTGTTAATGAAGGACGTTCATGGGAGAAGAACTTGTTGCCCTTTTAGACAAGGCCAAGGCCAGGTAGGATCAGCAGTACCAAGTGGGAGCTGCCTGAGTTTATCCAGCAGCCAGGCACAGGATAAACTGTGCAGTTTGTTGATCTGTGCAGCACAGCACAGACTGCACCTACTCAAGTTAACTGTGCCATGGATCTGACTCCTTGAGGTACAGTGGTCTCCCAGACAAGATTGCCACATTCCAGCCTTTGATCCACATACAATTTTCCTTTCCCTGAGTTATTGTAAGTTACAGCTACATTAATCCTATACAGGCTTCTGAAACCCTAGGTACAAGGCCCAGCAGAGCACACAGGGCTGGTTCAAGATCACTATCTCCTTGAATATGTTTTCAAAAGGCTCACACTACAGTAACTCACCTCTCAGATTTTATCGGGCATAAAATTGTCAGCCGTTATATTATGCATAATATTTCATAGCTAATGTACTCTCATGTATTTCAGTCTGTTACTATTTTAGCTTAGAAAAAGCATTAAATTGAAAGCTGAAATATCTGATGTTGTGGATATATTACAGCTACCATTGAATTCACAAGTTTATGAACTCTTGACCTGTCTTATGGATTGGATCTCAGACCAGCATCTTAGCAAAATGAAAGCACAAGAAGAAAGAGAGGACAGTCATAAACTTATGGTTACCCAGAGCTCAAAAAAACCCTGTACTCTGGAAAGGTGTATGAAGGTAAAGGAGTTTGGGTTGTTTGCTTGTGTTAATGTGTTCTCAGATTTCTGGGTTTTTTAAATGATTCTGAGAGTATGACAGGTTAGCATGTGATTAAAACGACAATTGTTAGTAAGTCAGTATTCATTCTAGCAGTGAGATACAATAGATAATTTGCCATTTGTAAGACATACAGATAATTTTTAATAAAAAGTGTGGTGTCCAGTCTCAGTGTGAGAGTTTCAGCATTTTATTTCAAGTGGCATCTGTCAGGTGATAGTTTGTCTTGTTTTGTTTCTGATACTTTGTTTTATGGAGATGAACAGGTCAAATTTAAAATGTTTTTATGCCTATTTAGATATTAAAGTTTCAATATATGACTGATAAAAGGTAATTCTGTGCTGTACTTTCAACACCTCTGTTGTTTTCTTTCTCGTTATACCAAGATTTAGAAATCAGTGAGGTGTTCAGAAAATTCATTTTGTTGTATTTATTGATTATATAAAAGATTTACAGCCACTATGATTTGATTCACTGAGATTGAGCTCACATGTATCTCCACTCCTGCATGTAAATCTATGTAAAATTTAAGTTGTGTGTATATATAATTCTGTTACCTGTACTGAATCTGCCCAGAGAGTATTTGCATATGTAATCTGTTAAACTCCAAGAGAAAGTTAGGAGATTTGTTTGTTTGTTTTTTACTTACAGTTAGCTTATAGAAGAGTTCACATATTGCATGTAATTCTGTTTTTGTATATTTTTGCAGCTTTTGCCTATAGCTACTGAACAGCTCCAGTGGATGCCATATGTGAATCCTAAACTGCACATGCCTGTGATTAAATTTATTTACTGGTCTGTAAGACAGTTAGACACTGATACACAGGTAAAACAGGTAGTCTTCATGCAGTATGTTTTTTAAAAAACAATTCACAGAAGATATTAATGGATTTTGCATTTTAAATACATATGAAAAATAGATTTATTCAGGTAGCATATAGAAAATAAACTACTGTCCTTGCAAAGCATAAATTCATAGTGTTTACCACAGAGAGATGACAAATGAAAACCAAAATCTTTTTCAAGTTAAATTTAAATTTTATGTTGTATATCTAAATGTATATTTCCTAAGTATCTGATCTCTATTGTGATGTCTAAGCACATCAGAAACTATATTTTTCCATATGTGTTTACAAAGCTTTCACTAGCAAAGGCAACTGTTTTCAAGTGTACTTTATGAATGAGATTTGTTGAAATTGATGGAAGTGAGTTGCAAAGCAGTGAAGGAATTTTGTTTTGTCCTCTGCATGGTGTCTAACCACAAGACATTCCTTGCTTTCTTTGACTAGACTGCTATAAGAAAATATGCAGCAGTATAATAAAGAAAAAGACAGTAGTCATACTGTAAGGTCTCAGCATAATGCCGTCGATGTTAATTTGCTAAATCAAAGCTAGAAACTTTGTAAATAACCTGAGTTCAAATTCAATACAATAGTTAGATGTTTGGTTTAGTTCTATTAAGCAACTATATTTTAAACAAGCATATTGTGCAGTTTGATTCTGTGGTAATGTTTCTGTAGTTTATGATGAAAAGTCTAATAGATGCTACCTGTAAAGTGTTCATGAAGTTCATATTTAGACCTTGATTGTGTAAATGCTTTTAAAGGATGTAACTTCAGGCAAGCTTACAAAATAGAGTTGACTGAAACTGAGCTTTTTCTGGAACCAGAGACACCTTAAATAAAGTAGCATACCCCAGGACCCTCACTATTTAGTCTCTTGGTGAAGTGTGTGTTGATAAGGCACTGTGGTAATGTTGTTCAACTGCTTTTGGAACACTAAGCATGATTTCCTATACTGATTGTATTCCAATACATGGTCACACCATTTGCTACTTAATATTTAATTGCGTGGGGAACATACGTATGTTATGTTCCAGTGCTTACACTAACTATATGCACTGTTTGAAGCAGCAGGCAACAATGAGATCAACTATGAGGAGACTTGGTGAAGATATTTTCAAAGGCATAATGAGTAAGGGAAGCCCACACAGTTCTTCTGAGCAGTCTACAGAGAGTAAATCAAAGTCAGCAGCTTTCTTTAGGAGTTCCTGTATGCCTGTGAGGTTTCTGTCAACTTTAATTGTGCTTAAAACAGTGACACAAGGTAAGTGAAGATTTTTTTTATATTAATTTATTTATTTCAGTCATATGCTTGGTCAAAAAACATTTTAATGATACTGCCGAGTCTATTATGCTTTATTACTGAAAAGTAGTTTTACTTGGGTATTGTGAAGCAAAGTATACAAGTATGAATCTTGCTATTATTCATTTTATGTTAGAATTTGTGTTCCTTTTAATATGATGACTTGTCAGACAAGTCAACCTTTCTGAAGAGGGAGGAGAAGGTAGAGGTTTCAAAATAGACACTGCGAGATTACGCGAATCAGATTGTGACTTCACAGTGTGAGAAAAAGTGTGGAAAATGTAACTCGAACAGAATACCTCTTCTCTCAACTGATTTGTTAACTGCTGCCTTCAGTTATGAAGTCTTATCTCTCTTCAAAGAAAACAGGGAACAAAGTGTTACAGATCCTTTTTATGGAAGTCAGGCAGGAAAGTAATTCTGTACCACTAAGAGCAAGTGTAAGATGTGATTGCAGCTTACCTGCAGCAACTTAGCAATATTGTGGGTCTGCATAACTGGGATTTTCTGTAAGTTTTACAAGGAAAGCATAGGAACAAACATCTCTTATGACCCTTTTCCAACTCTTTGTGGTACTAACCACTTTTTTTTCCCTTTTCAAAGACATTTTAAAAGCACAGATCATTTTGATAGCAAGTAATTTTTAGTAAGGTTACAACTGAACAATCTAACCTAACCTCAGAGATGGTCCTGCTTTTGACAGGAAGGTTGGACTAGATTCCAGCCTAAGTTATTCCATAATTCTGTTTTTGCTACCTTTTTTCCTCAGAATGGTTTGTATTTTAAAATATCTTTACAAGTAACATGTTTCTTCTGTTAGTAACACAAAGTGACTGATACAGGTTACAGAGATGTTAATTTTCAACGTACTTCTGAAAAACCATGCCAGAATGCCAAAATCAGATGCCTACTTTGGCATCTGATTTTTTTAGTCTCTTGCATGAAATATGTTAAATTTTGGGCCATTTCTTAGACAGCAGAGATCCACATCACAAAATTGCTACAATCTGTGGCACCCTGATTGACGCTAAACAGGAATGCCAAAGATTTTAAATGCATAAATAATAAATACAGTTCTTTTTCACGGAAGTCATGCTTCTGGATTAGATGTTTAAGCAGATTAGTGTGTTTTTATGCTTAACGACCTGTGCAGTATATAGATTGAGAGTATTTACAGTAAACACGGGATTAAAACATGGTGTAGGACTATCCTGACATCATTCATGAACTAACAGAGTGTTCCAGCTCTTGGAGGGAACTGTTTCAGTCAACATATTTTGGTGAAGCATGGTAATTAGTCTCAAATTGAGACTCACATTCTAGGAATGTTTGATAAAAACAATGCAAGAAGAATTACAATACAAAAACTAGTCATTGCAGAGACTGATTTACCCTAAGCAGATGAGCACTCTTGATTAGAATCAATCAGTTTAGCTTCTCATGGTTGCTTTTTACTGCTGGCTTCTGTAACACAGAAAATATGATCTGTTGTTAAACATATGTCAGATATCTCTGAGTATGAATTTTGATCACTCTGGCCACATGGCAGTAATGATCTGGTGATAAAGTAGCAGATTTGGTTTGAACATATGTCCTTGTTCCTTTAAAATGTCAATATCCAGCAGATGGCACCGTAGTTAAACTTATGCAGCAGGATAAATTGTTGCCTTCTACTTAATTTTCTGTGCTCCAGATGATCAATGCAATTCCAAGATACTGAGAAAGATTTGACATCAGGAAATTAAGAAAATAGATTGGTTCATTTAATCTACATCCTTCGTATAATTTCTCACGATGGATGTGAATATAAAATGTTTGTACTGAAACTACAGCTTTTTATAGAAGGAATGGGAGTAGTTGCTATCATGAAAAGTAATTGCTCTCACTCAGACAAATCAGCCATTGACTCCCTTAATAGAGGTTTCTCAGATGTTGAAACCAGTATTGTCTCAAACTATGCAAGTTTGTATTTTCTTTCCTCTTTAGCAAAATATTTGCAGGACTTTACATTTGTAAGTACATTTTTCTTAAACATGAATTGTAGATTGACTTTTTCTCCACTCACAATAAATTATTACGGAATAAAAACAGGCAGAGGATGTCTTTAAATAAAAGACAGTAAATTTAATATTTTCAGCCATTTAACTTTTAAGTGTATATGTGCAGTGGTAACAGTCAGATAGTTGTTCACATTGCTTAATGAAACAATGATTATAGAATTTTTATTGCTTGTATTCTGATATCTTTCAGTGGATTACCTGGCTCAGGCATTTGATTCCCTTCGTGTGGACTTGAAGACAGATGAAGGGAAGGCCTTATTTTTGGAATACCAATGTGTGCCTGTCGTATTAAGTCACCTAAAAGTATCCAGCAGAGGTCTGCTTTCCAGTGCACTTGATGGATTACTTCTGATGACCATGGAATCTGGTAAATTTGTGTATTTACAAAAAAAAAAAATTAAAAAAAATGAAAACATGTAAGGAAAGCATAAATGCAGTTTAAAAACTGTATAAAAATCCAGTGTTAAAACTGTATAAATAATCTAATATACTGTTAGCAATTCTTTGTGTCATATAAATTCATTAGAGACAAATATATTTCTGAATTGTCTCTTTTTCTGAGTCATCTCGTGTTTTCTTCTCCCCCCCAGCCACTATGTTTTGTATTTTGTCCTGTTACTTTCTTATTTCTTGCTGTGAATTTTTTTGTAGATATTTTTGGTTTGGCTTTTCAGTTTATTCCTCTCTATTACCTTGCTGATATTTTTCTTTGAAGTCAGACTGTGCCAGGAAAGCCAAATCATGAAAACCTGCCAGAAGGTGGAGATAAAAAATAGGTTTTATTTTAATTCTTTTCCTAGTTTGAATGAACAGCTCATCTGCAATCATTTTTCAGTTTCTAGTGTTCAGAAATGGTATTTCTAGAAGAGATGGTTATGTGTTGCTGAATTTTACTGTGCTTTTGCCCTACAGAAGCATTAATAATCTTATTTGTCACAGCATTTTTCCAGGTGATACAGGTAAGGATCAATTGATAGACACATGAATGAACGTGAAGGTAGTTACTCATTCCAATGCCATGTTGAATACACCTTGTGTTTTTGTTTTTTTTTTTAAATAGCATCACTGCCTTTAAGAACAGAATTGTGTATTGTTTTGGAAGTATTTTGTTATTATGCATTGTACTAATTTAATTAGAAAGCATGTTTGACTTGGGATGGTGTAGTGTTGAGTAAAAAGCAATTTTGTAGCAACCTAAGTGCAAAAGTATTTAACTAAAATTCTATTCTTCCTTGCAGATTCTTTTTCTGACCAGGTAATTAATGCAGTCTTACACTAAAGTATTCTTCCTAATAGTCATAACCGTGAATGGGGAAGTAATTGGGAAAGGATTAATTGAATGTACAAAGGTAACAACCTAAGCAAGATGGACAGTGTATGGTATTTCTTTGAGTAATGACTGTAACACTGCATCTTCTGTTACTTAGCAGTAGTCATTCTGATACACTACATGCCTGCACTTTGAAGAATAATGATGATATATTGTGAGGCTCAAATTTTGCTTTCTTGCTTCTCAGAGAAGTTGTATATATGTGAAATCAGGGAAGGAAAAGTACTGTTTAATTAACATCTGATTGAAAATTATTTCTTGGCAACTGTATATAAAGCCTTATGTAGAACCTTCCTTTTTGGTAGAATAAATTGCCAGTACACTAATTAGGCATGGTCTGCTCTTTTCCAATACATAGTGTTTTGGAAGAAATTGTTAGAAATAGTATTGCTAATGGGAAATTGTGTTTTCATTCTTTTGGAAGTTTCCTATTAAAAAGTCATTAAAAGACAAACTATAGAAGGCAGCAGTGACTATTCAGAGGACTCTCTGTGTTAGAATAAAACAGGAATTTGTGCACAGTTTTAAAGCTGTATTCATGTGCATCCTTAAATATGAAGTCATAGGTAGTGACTGTATACTAAAATATGGAGTCATATTACCCAAAAAGACAGCATCCAATCAACAGGAGGCAAAGTCTAGACTTTTTTTTTCCTGTAATATATACCATCTTAGGCATTCTCTCAACTCATTTCAGTAATTGTCTGGGTCTGTAGGAGTGTTGCAATACTTTTGTTCAAAAATAGTACCTTTAGAGATGAAGTGATTAGAAATTAAGTTGAAAAAAAGGCCAGTGGGTTTGTTCTCAGCATATTATTTTCTATAACTTTTTTAAGCTTTTTTTAAAAATATTTTTACCGATTCAGATTTCAGTTGATACAGCTGAAAAATGTGAATCAGATGTGAAATAACTACTATGTTGCAGTAATACTCCCTGAAACTGCATGTACCTTTTCTTTATAATAAGCAATGAATGCTAATGTTTCTGTGCAGTCCAGGCCTATCTGAGATCCTTATGTAGGTTCTCTCCCCTATAAGAAATTATCTTTCTCATGTTCCAGAAATAAAGCCTAGGTTTCCCTCACATATAAAGGACAATTACTTAAGATGCATATGAAGAATCATAGAATATGCTGAGTTGGAAGGGACCCACCAGGATCATTAAGTCCAGCTTCTGGCCCTGCACAGGACACCCCAAGAGTCACACCATGTGCCTGAGAGCATCATCCAAATGCTTCTTGAATTCAGACATGCTTGGTGCTGTGACCACTTTCCTGGGCAGCCTGTTCCAGTGTTGAATCATCCTTTTTGTGGTTATCCCCTGACTCTGCTTCATGCCATTCCCTCAAGTTCTGTCACTGGTCATGGGAGTGAAGAGATCAGTGTGTGCCTGTCCTCTTCCTACCATGAGGATACTTAACGACTGCGATGAGGTGTCCCCTCAGTGTCCTCTTGTCCAGGCTGAACAGACCAAGTGACCTCAGCTGCTTCTCATAAGGCTTCCTCTCCAGACCCTGCACCTTCCTCGTGGCCCTACTTTGGACACTCTCTAATACCTTAATGTCTCTTCTATATTGTGTCACCCAAAACTGCCCCCAGCACTCAAGGTGAGGCTGCCCCAGTGCAGAGCAGAGTGGGACTTTCCGCTCCCTTGCCCAGCTGGTGATGCTGTGCCTGATACACTCCAGCACGGGCCCTCCTGGCTGCTAGGGCACTGCTGACTCACATTCAACTTGCCATCTACCAGGACCCCCAGGTCCCTTTCCATGGCACTGCTCTCCAGCCTCTTGTTCCCCAGTCTGTTTGTACATCCAGGGTTGCCCCATCCCAAGTGTCTGGCACTTGATGTTGTTAAACTTCACACGATTGGTGATTGCCCAGCTCTCTAATTTGTTGAGGTCTCTGCAGGTACCTACTAGCCTAAGACAGGTATTTCTCTTGATAGAAACTAGAACGAGAGTCTGCAATACTGCTTGAGCAGATTTGGGATTGGTATGCGCGTTACGAGTTTTTGGATCAGGATCATTACTTTTGGCTTCATAGTGTGTCTGATTACAGTGGTTTCAGAATCCAGGTTTCTGTTGCAAGTTCACCCAAAACTGACAATGCTTCACTTACTGAAAACATGATGTCAAATGCAGTAGCTGAGACATTAGTATCAACATTGTTTTATGTACAAGACCTTAATGGCAAATAAATAGTCTCACTGCTGTGGATCTTATTGGCACACAGCCTTTCATGCACTCCAGCTCTCTTCAGGAGTTTCAAATCAACAATCTGAGAGTCCTGACACCACCGTTTTAACAGGAAATGATGGAGGTCTGAAAGGTAACATTCCTCAGTACTTTTTTCTCTGTCTGCTTATCACTTCATTATTATATGTTCAGCAGTCCTGGCCAGCTCGGGATATGCATTCATACACAATACCTTCTACTATTCTGATTGTTGCTTTCTTCTCTTAGATTTTTTTTCATAACGAAGAGAAGGACCAGCAGACAGAGGTGAAGGAATAATTAACTCTAGAGTGATTTTGTCTGAGAAAGCTTGCTAGATCACAAGGGTGCACAAGGTGATCCAGAGGATGGCTTGAGGCATTTCAAAACCTGAAAAAAAAAGCATTAAATTGAGATTCTTCAATTCCTTGTGGAAACTGTGGCCAGAAAGCCAAATAGTTTGTTAAATGTTCTGTACTGCTTTTTTTTCTTTTTCGTTTTTCTACTGATAGGCTGTGAATAACATTTAACAAGAAGTTTTTTGGAAATAGGACTGCAACATAATTTTTTTGGCATTTTAGAGATGCCATGATTGATTCTAGGGCTTTCCTTGTACTAGTCAGCATCTCATAGCTACTATTTGGGAAAAATTAAACAATAAGGATCACTCAAAATAGTCTAGTTTAAAAAAAAAATAACAAGGGTGGTAAACTAGGGTTTCAACAAGATCTACTTCTGTCATTCTCTAAATGTGTGTTGACTCTCACAATTTGCTTCTGTGAACACAAGACTAAGTTTAATAAAACAAGTTGTCTATTTATAAAAAGTCTTTTACAGTGAAATAGGAAAAAGTAAAATCTATATGGCGAGAGGCAGCTGATAGCCAAAATCTCTGTGTAATGTACTGACTGGTATGCAGTGTGCCTGCACGTGTTTTTGAATGTTTGGGCATATCCATGCCCTTAAGACTGTGGCTGAAGATAACTATCAGGAGTTCAAGCCATAAAAAATACTCCATTTCAAGATCAATACGCCTTTAGTTCAAAGGCTAGTGAAACTGTTTGCTCATAGAGAATCTGGAGCTCTTCTGTTTTCAGTGAGTATGTATTCCAGCCTGAAGGAAGAAGCAGGTGTTGTTTTTTGCACTGCACAACTCAGTTGTGTGTACTACAGAGAAGGAAGCATAGGTTATTACACCAAATGAGCCTTAAACAACTTCTAGTGACAGACTTTCTTTCAGGAAACCTCACTTGGAATCCCTGAGTCTAACAAGAGGAATAAAGTGTGAGCAGTGAATATTACAGATAGTTTCACTGAATTTGTACTCTTGCATTACCTTTCCCATTTATGCCTTCATGACAAGATACAACTGAAGCAACATCTGAACGTTCACTCAAATGACAGGAGAGTGGAAAATGTAAACTTGGTAATCAGGGATTAGGCATTTCATTTCTACTCCAAAACCAAAAGGGGAGTATCAAATTATTTTGACCCGCTCTGTGTCAAGAGGCCTATCCATTTGTTTTCTTAGTGGTAAAAATCACTTGTTATCATTTCCTCATTAGAGCCATAGGATGAGTTATCAGCCTTCAAGGCAGTCTGCTTGGTTCACCTCTTAGTATTACTTCAGGTTCCAGGTTGGAATATTTAGTCACTATTAGGATCAGGGTTTACTCTTTAATCTTCTTGATTCTCAGTTAGAAAGATCTTGCCTTATTCCACAGGAATGAGGTCAATCTGGTAAATCTTACAAGCAAGATTCAAGCTCATTTAAAACTATAAGAAAAAATACACCTGAGGTCCACAGCTTCCTGAAATTTGTCTGAGCTGGCATCCCTTCTGTACAAGGGTAGATAACACCAGTATATCTGTCCAGCTAGGCCAGTGAACACTAGTGGAATTCTGTGAAGAAATGTTTAAGACTTTTGGTACCCTTAGGAAGCTGACTTGTATGTGTTTCTTGAAACTTAGTTGCATCAGCATAGCAGACAAAGAAGCAGAGACCACGCAGTATACTATACGGTTACCTTATTTCTTGGAAGGATTCAAGTTACGTGTTTTTATGAAACTAGGATCTCAAATTGTGTACATGTCACCAGACATGTACAGTTTATGGATTAGGTATCAAAACCTGCATAGTATTCTAGCTGCACTTTTATTTCCCAGATATCCATGGGTTTTCATGCCAGTGTATAAGTCTGAAATATAGTGCCAGCCAAAAATAATCCCACTATTTTGTCCCAATGTGGTGGGATGACCCTGGCTGAACACCAGGTGCCCACCAAACTGGTCTGACACTCTGCTCCTCAGCAGGGCAGGGGAAAGAAATAAGATTGAAGAAATAAATTGTGGATCAAGATAATGGCAGTTTATTAAAGAACAAGCAAAGTCCACACATGGAAGCAAAGGAAACCAAAAGATCCCATCAGTAGGTACTGTCTGGCCACTTCTGGGGAAGTGGGGCTTCAGAATGCACAGAGGTTACTCCAGAAGGCATGTCATAAATAAGGAATGCCCCCTTCCCCTCTCCCGCTGTCTTCCCCCTCTTCCTTTCTCTTAGCTTATATTGCTAAGCAGATATCATACGGTATGGGAGTCACTTTGGGTCAACTGTCCTGGCTCTGTCCCCTCCCAAGATCTTGCCCAACCGCTGCCTGCTGGTGAGGGGGAGTGTTGGAGTGAGTGTTGATGCTGTGCCAGCTCTGCTTAGTGGTGGCCAAGGACTGGTGTGTTACCAGCACCTTTCTAGCTGCCAATACTAAGCACAGCACTTTGAGGGCTGCTGTGAAGAAAATTAACTCTGTCTCAGCCAGACCCAGTACACTCAACTATTGACATATTTGGGATTGTAACAGTGTGTCTGATACACACAATATATATGTGTGGGTATGTTTTAAATATATGTATATATATGCCAATCTTTTTTGCCTCACCTCTTTTACAAAAATCTTAAGGCCTAAGGAGGAGCTAAAAGTTCTACTAATCATTCTTGTCATATACAAACACATTCATAGTTGGATCAAAGGATGACTTTTAAATGTCAGGGGTGAAAGAAGTTGAGCTTAGTATGCTCCTCAGGGCATTAGAGAGGAACTACTGAAGATGTGCAGTAATTTCAGACAGTTTACTTTGTGTCAAAAGAACTTCAGTTTCCGTTTACTTTTATGCTCTAATAGTGTTGGGGTTTCTTCCATATTACAGTACGTTTATGGATTCTGTTCATTACTTTTATTGTTAGTAGATTTGAAGAATGAAATTTTGCAACTGAGTGGGTGCTTACATAACCACTTGCATTCTGTTAGCAAACTGCTTAGTTTAACCTATGCTAGAAACTTAAGTAGCTGAAATGAAGTTGTAGGTAATTCTTAGGATAAACTATATTATTCTAAATAATTTGTTATATTTCATCTTGTTTATATGGTGGAGAAATTATTTTTCTTTGGATGAGCTCAGTGGCCTAAGTTGAAGTCTAGTCGGTTTAGTCAGCTCTCTTCAGGGGAAGTAATAGGTTACTTCTAAATGCCACAGTTGTGAGAGTTAACAGCTTGTTGTGAACCTGACAGTAGAAAACCAACTCCACAAAGATATTTTATCTCTTTTCTCTTATTACATTCTGCTAGTATTTTTGTTTAAAAGTGTACATAACAGTGTATAAATTGGTATAGCTGTATTTTTACTGTAGCTATCTCATTGGTTCCTGTCTTGTTTCATGGTCAGATGGGAGGAGTGTCAGTTCAGTTATATCCTTTTCAATTTCTTTTTTGCTGTCCATACCCATTACCAGTATTTCAATCCATGTTTGTTTTCTGGAGGATGCCTATCTTTCCCTTACTGCAAAGACTGACTGATAAAAGCAGAAGCAAGGGAGCAAGTCCTACAGTGTTTTTTCAGTCATGGTGCTCTTTTCCTTCAATCTGAGGCTCCAGATTAGTGCCATGACATTCAACTTGTTCCTTTTTTTTTGGTCTTTGAATCTAATGGGTGATCTATAAAGATCTCTTTCTTTCTTCTCATTGAGTAAAATGTTGAGTCATCTATTCCCGCTCCTTTGATAGGGAAGAAATATTTCAGTGCCATGGCTTTTGAAGGTTTCCTTACTTTAGTTAAAGAAAGCAGACTACCCAGGCCATGGTGTTTGGATTTAGTCACATCTAAGCTATGAACTCTTCTGAAGACAGATCTAAAACCAAATCTTCTCTGATAGCATTGTTATAGAAAGTAGGTTTAGTATCTTGTTAAATACTGAATGTGCTTTGTGATAGATTTCTACAAATGCAGTGTGCTCTGAATGCCTTTGAAATTTTGAGAGCAAAATATATTAACTGCTACATGCTAATGTTTCAGTTTAATCAAATGGCATGTAATGTATTTATTACTTAACAAAGCTCTTATTTCCCATTAAAATTACTATTAAAATTAATGTTTAATAATTAAATTAATAGTTACTTCTAATCATTCAGATTGTTATAGTATGAACGAGTGGCTTCCAGAGCATCTTCATACTTCAAGCTCCCTCCCTAAGACTACAAATGTCTTTTCTCAGCAGATCTTGTTTCTAGGACAGTAGTTGCAACACACTGTTCAAGAGAAGGCCTGGATGCCAGACTTGAAAAGTTTTCTGGAAACAATATAGTAGTATGTAACATGACCTCACCAAGAAAATTTGTTCTATGGGTGTTGAAGAACATCAGATCATAGGTATTAAATTACCTTACAGTTGAATACCTGTCATATGCAATCTTGTTCAATAGCGTTCTTCCTGTCTTCTCACTTCTCATGCAGCTTACTGTGTTTTTTTGAAACTTGTGAATCAGTTAAAAGGGTTTCAAAGGATGCAGTGAGTTCATAGTCACCTATCAAAAATACCATTGTTAACTGCAGTCTGGTTCATGCTTGATTTGAAATCTGCTGCTAGCACAGAGCTCCCTGCCTCAGTTTCACCTTTTGCACTTTTATACAAAGACATCATACATCTTAAATTCCTCCTGCAGTGATATGACTTCTGTCATGTAGATTAGTAGGTTCCCATTTGTCAACCTTGAGTTAATTCAATGAAATCAAAACTTACCTGCTCACTGGACATTACAAAATGCTGGTCTTTGCTTTAAATAAAACTTAAATGTACTTTGTCTTCAAGCTTATGTCTGTTTTGCAGAGAGTATGTTTTATATTAGTGTGTACTTATTCCTAAGTCAAAATGAGAGCACATTCAAAAAGAAAATAATTTCAAAATGATGCTGTCGTGTACTGTAAGTTACAGCACATTTTAGTAGGGCTTAAATGTGATTTCTTAACCATATTGACATCACTGAAGATTTTTAGTAACTGCAAAAGTGAACTGTATCTACATATTCACTGAACCCTACTTTTAATTTTTTTTTGGAAGAAAATATTATAGTCATGGATAACCAAGTCTGTGTCCAGATGTACTCCTCTCATAGGGAAGTTAATGAAGCCAGTGAAGATTAAAGGACTGTCTCCACAGTAAAAAGCTGTGCTTATTTACATGTAAACTGAAGTCTCCTTACATTGACTATCTATAGGACCCTCCCTCTTTTCCTTTGTGCTGGAATGCTTCCATAACTGATGCTAGGAATTCTACAACATGCACTGTTCTGTGGGTACTTCTAAAAAGTCAATGGTCAGAATCTGCCAAGGGAACTCAAACCTGCCCCTTCATGTTTCCTCATGAGTCTTAGCCTTTTGAGACTTTACACACTACAAGCAGTGAAGGCATGAAGTAAAAAAATGCTCATATGCTTAAACAGATTAAAATTCAACATTTTCCAGCATATTATCTTTACTAATAACTTTGTAGGATTGCAGCTTTTCGAGTGAGTTTATTCTGCAGTACTGAAAGGATAAAAATGTTGAGTTTGTGAATCCTATATTAAGGTAGGATTCCCCCTCACCTGTGTGAAAAGCAGATGTGAAATTGTCCTGAGGACTTGTTTTGAAGCTATAGTGATAGAAATGATTTACAGCTTATGTGGCATGAACACTGAAATGCAAATCATTTAAAAGGAAATCCTTCCACTATTATCCTGTCTTACCTTTGTAATTTTTACTCATTCTTCTGAAAACAGTGAATAATTATGTTGGATTAATAGATGTTTTAGTTTAATATTTTAACCACAGATAAGTATCTCTAACTCTGTTAAATGCAGCCTAGCTAATGTTAGGACCAACCTGTATGTGCTGCAAGCAAGCGAGTACACCAAAACTTTGCCGACATTTTTGTTAATTAATTTCAAGTTTAGTTTGAATACTTTGATTTTGATGAAATTCATTTAATATGAAGTACCCCTCTCTAATAACAAATAATGTCTATGTCGTCATTTTCTCCTTCTTCTTGTAACAGTCTTGTAATGCTTAGCCATTCTGAATTTTCCTTCTCTCATCCACTCCAAAGGAAGAAATAGAAGGAATCATTAAATATAAAGTTATGTAGAGCCAAGTAGGCATTTTGGAAGTAAAGCTTCACTGTTCACTTAAAAACTACTACTGTAGTTTTTAAACAGCATGCCGTTTTGAAGGTAGATGTGACTGCCAACTTTTTAAAAATATTTGATGTTAAAGAGTTTCTTATATCAGTATTTGGATATACACATCCCCTTTCTAGTCCATTTAAGTTATGAAATCTTTAGAACATTGATGTTTATTCGAGTAAGATCTTGTTTGCTCTTACTTACTAAACTTGCATATTTTTAATAAACAGTTTACAGTTTTATAGTTTTCCATAAAATGATTTAATTTAAAACAAACTATGATTTAAGTAGGAGAAATGTTTTTATACACATTTTATTTTGTATTTGACTATCAGAACTACCATACTTTTTAGCCAACAATTTTAAAGCAATGTCATAATTGAAATAATTTCATAAGGAAGGGCTTTTCTTGGAAGTGGATAGTACAAATTGTGTAGTTTGAGTAACATCCATGCATTGTCAGAGCTCAGACTTTACATACCTGCTCACTTGCAATCTGATGTCACAGAATTACAGGTGGTGCCAAGTTATGTTTGTTTATGTTAAGCCTTTCTTAGAGTTTGTCATTGTGTTTGGAACAAAGCTCCTTTAGATGTGCACTGAGAGAGCTGTGATTCCATCTGTGATTCTGGTATTTCATTGGGCCTTTTCTGGCTTCTTGAACAAAGTAACCCATAGCAGTGTACAACTTCAGTTTAAAATGCTAGCTAGGTTATTTGTAAAATGTTTTTTTTTCTCTCTGTCAAGCCTCATTAGAATCAGTCTTTAATGGTAAGACCATGTTGATTGCTCATAGACATACTGAGTTCAACCAGCACAGCAAAAGCTTTCATCCTCTGATGTTTCTAATCAGTGATTTTCCAGGAAAAATGTATGTTGTTTCTTAGTACATCAACTTTTTGCTTCTGCTATTCTAGCAAGTATGATAATTCTGGCTTCCACGTATTTTATACCTGTTGCATTCTAAGTGGGCAGTTCCAGCATGAAATTTCATTAGAATATTCCTATGTTTATGCTATAGTCATTAATTAGTAGACCAGATAAGCACAATTACAAAAATCAGTGTTTAAAACTGAAGTTCCTTTTCTGAGGCAATGAAGGCATTAGGTAGTCTTTTTCTCATCCTTTGTCACTGTGTTTCCACCTCACATCCAGTAAAGGATGGAGATACTCCTTAGCCCTCCTTTTATTATTAGTGTATCCATAGAAACATTTTTATTGTCTGTTACACCAAGTTCTACTTGGGCTTTGGTCCTTCTGATTTTCTCCCTGCATAACTTCACAATATCCTTGCAGTGCTCCCGAGTTGCCTGCCACTTCTTCCAAAGGCCATAAACTCTTACTTTTTTCCTGAGTTCCAGCCAAACCTCTTTGTTCAGCCAGGCCAGTCTGCTTTCCCCCCCAGTTTGTGTTTTGGCATATGGGGACAGCCTGCTCCTGTGCCTGTGAAATTTCTTTCTTGAAGAATGTCCAGACTTCCTGGACTCCTTTGCTGCTCAGGACTCTCTCCACCAGTCTCCTAAGTGGGTTAAAGTCTACCCCTCTGGAAGTCCCAGTTAGTAGTTCTGCTGGCCCCCTTCCTTACTTCTCCAGGAATAAAAAACTCTTACCATTTTGTGATCTCTGTGTGCAAGACAGCCTCCAGCCATCACATCACCCGCAGTCCCTCTCTGTTCACAAACAGCAGATCTAATGGGGAGCCTTCCCTAATTGACTCCCTCACCATCTGTGTCAGGTAGTTCTCTTCCACACACTTCAGGAACCCCCTGACTGTTTCCTCTCTACTGTGTTGTATTTCCAGCAGGCATCAGGTAAGTTGAAGTCGCCCATGACAACAATTAGGAATTATGAGACATCTCTCCAGTTTTTATAGACTAGTTCATCTGCCTCTTCATCCTGGTTGGGTGGCCTATAACAGACTCCCACCAGGATGTCTGCCTTGGCCTTTCCCCTGATTCTTAGCCCCAAACACTCATCAAGCTCTAGACAGTCAAAAAAACCCATAAAATACAGAGCTATGTCAATTTTTTTCTGGATGTAATCTCCAGCTGCCATATGACAATGATATGTCATGTACATCCTGTCCCATGTGTCTTTGAATGTCTTGGACATCCTAGGAAACTGAAGAGCAATTCAGCTCATACTGAGGTCAACCCATAGTGGGTCACCAGCTGAAATTGCCTTTGGGCTCTGAGTCACCCTTGCAGGCACCTACACTGTACTCTAACCACTGACTCTGAAAAGTCCTGGCTACTGATTACAGAAGATGTTAAATTCAGCAAATGGTTCAAATCTCGTAGGTGACTCTTATAGACGGTTATAAGCAAGTGATACTGCTGTTTCCTTTGAAATGTTTCTGCTGTGGTGCACAGTTAACTTCTGTGTTCGGTAACTTTTACACAGCAGTAGACACTGCTGCGTCATTCACTGGCATCGCTATCATGTGTTCTCCTTTCTCCCAGCAGATACTCACACAATTAGAAAATAAGAAAAAGCTGTAATCATTAATTTGTTAGAAAGTGAACTTAGGGTTGTCATTTTTATTTCCTGAAGTGACATAGCTTTAGGTATGAAATAGAATTTTGTGGATAACTATAGGTGAGATTTTATGCTATATGTGATTGATTACTTTGAGGGTAAATTTCAGATGAATTCTGTCAACAATGATAAATTGCTTATTGTTCGTTGCAGTTTACCAATCAAGCTAAGTTAATGCAACTACAGCGTGCTCCAACTTTTTAAGGATACCAATAGAGGCTTTTGCAGATTGTTTTAAATTGTGACAAAGTCCTGTCAATTAAATTTTTCTAAAATAGTTAAATAAAAGCAAAATCTATGCAGAATCTAAGCCATCAAAATATTTAAAAATGTGAAGCTTACATTCTTTTAATCAGCTAGAGATGCATTTAAATTATATATTTGTTTTGTTCATTTTCTGATTACTTAGAATATAATCTTCAAAAGGTTATCTGAATTGAATATATAAACTGTGTACAGAAAGTCCATTTAAATGTGGCCTTTTATCAGTTGGCTTTCATGTGATTAACTTTGCAAACTTACAGAAATTATTACCACTTAAGATTTTTTGGTTTATAGGAAAAATCCTGTCTCAAAAGTAATGTTGTCTTTTACATTAATTTGTAAACTTCAAAGCCAGAATATTCTTATACACTATATAAATGTGTGTGTGTGTGTGTGTGTACATATTGTTATTTTGATGTAACGTGTTTAAGGTACCAGTAAGAGCAGAGCAGCAAAGAAATATTCAGGTCAACTAAATAATGGTATTTGTTTACCCTGCAGAAAAGGAATTAAAAGCATTTTATGGCTATTTAAGGATATTTATAGGAATAAATTGTAGGATTGTCCTAGTCATTGAAACAGTCTTTGTTACCCTCAGATCTCTCATGAGTCAGAGGTCAGCTGAGTCAGAAGTCATGTTGAATGAGTTTTTTAAAGCCATTTGTTGTCTTAACGGGCAATAGAAAGAAGAAAAACCTTTCTTCTCAATTTGCTTCTTGAATGTCAATGTTCTCACACATTTATTTATTCTCTTCTTCCCTTTCTGATAAGCATCTTTGGTAAGTAAGAGATACTGTTTTAAGTTTTCGTTATTAAAACAGACTTCATCAGTGGTGCAGTGCAGGTCGATAGAAACAACCATTTCTGTGTCTTGGGAATAGGCAGTCATTTGTGGGAACTCCAGCAAATTTTAGAAGAATTTCTATAAAGTTATAAGTTCTATAAAGTTATAAATTCTATAGAATTACTATGAACTTACTGACTACATAATTTGTAGTCCTAGTTTCTCTTTCTTTAGAGAAGGTTATCTCTTCCTGCTATTGTATACAAATTTTACTTCAAGCAGTTTTTAGTGATAGAAATATTTGTTCAGGAAGTACTCTTAAGATGGTAGATTGTGTTCATTGGGCTTTGCTTATTTGCTGTTTCTGTTCATAGTTTTGTCACCTCTTCTCATGGATTTTGGCGAGTTAGACTCACTAGGGCATTACAGAATCATGCTAGAAGTGAAATTTTAGTTAATTATTTTTCCAGATTTAAGTCTCTGCTGTATGTACTTAATAACCCCAGAGTTCTGTCACGAAGAGCAGTGGCTCAGTAAAGAGCACTGAGTCTTCAACGTATGTCAGTCACGTATCGCTGAATGTAGCACATGTGGCGAACTCACCTAAGGATTTTCTGTTTGCTGTAATTAACAGATAGCCCTGAGGTTTTTTTAAATATGACAATTTCTGAAAAATAATACCTTCGCTGCAAAAGTACAGAAATACTGAAAAAAAATATTAAAAGTGGTATGCCTTGAAGACCATAAGCTAAAATAAAATGAGAAATAGTATCTTTACTTACCTTTTTTTTTCACTGATTACTGCTTACTTTACTACTTTACTTTCACCCTGGTTTTATATTTATTACTGTTACAGTTTAGGGACAGCAACTTGTAACTGGAAGGAGTACTAAAACTGAGAGGACAGCATGCATAAAACCATAGGTGTATTGAACATGGTAGAAAGAATACAAGAAACATGGAAGTAGATGTAAACAGAAAAGCAGATTAATTTATTATGATTGATTGCCTTGATAATCCATATCTCTTTGAATAATTATTTTTTCATTTTGCTTTGTGTAAAGAACAGAAGACACTTAAAGCTATGCAAACCACCAAACATCTGCCTGCCTTTTTCAAACTTTATAGTACGTCAGTTGTTGCTTTTTATTGCTGCAAGGTTGGCCACTTGCTACCAAACTCTGCTATTATATTGCATCTGTATGGTTTCCATCCACACATTCCATTATGTGTGCTGTGGATTCTGCCTGTTGAATCCAGCATTGTAAATCGATTTGCCAAAGCACCTCTGAAAAGAGAGGAAAGATTACATGTAGCCATAGTTTCTCTGATCTGTGCTAAAGGCATTTGCTGTTTCTCAGTCTCTTCTTTTGAGGGTAGAAACCAACAAAGGCCCACAAGTCTCATGAGTTCCCTGTATATAAGAGAGGTGGCACTTGCTTATTTGTTGCAATACGAATAACTGGGTCCTTACTGAATATTCGGTATAAATGCCCAGCTCAGAAAATTAGTTATTTAGGCTCAGTCTGACTTTAAATGCCAAGTTGATTTCTTTTTTAAGGACTATTTCAAACAGTTGTCTGTGGCATTTCTTTGGATTTTTTATCAGTAAACCTTCTGAAATAAATTAAAACCTTGAATTCACTCCAAGACCACTTGTTGCATTTGATAAGTTGTATGTCCTTGAACAAGGAAAGAGAAAATTTTGACCAAAACACACATCCAGCCATCTTTGTACTGATAAAAACATCTTCATATCCTATTTATAAATTACAGTATTCAGCATATGAATTTTCCTTAGGGTCTTGTTTATTGTTTTTTGCTGTAACTTGCATATTACAGTTTCTTATTAAGTGGAGCACATTAATATTTTAACATTATGCAATTAAAATATTTTCTTTGCATGTGTATTCTGATAATGAAAATGTCCTGTGGTATATGAAAGTCTGTTAATTCTAAGGAAAAACAAATTTTTACTTCTTTATATTTTTGCTATGTATTAATCTGTAATATCAGAACTAAGAATGAGATAACCAGGGAACAGGTTTAACCTTATTTTGAAGTTACTAGATTTTGGGAAACAGGGTGGAAAGAAATGTTTTTCAGTGTGACATAAAAACTCATCCAGTATTTTAGGGGAGAGCTTTTTTGTATTTAATTATTGTACAGGTCTTACTTTTACTGCTTAATTATTATATTTCCTTTCTTGAAACAGAGTACAGGGACAGTAGGTTGATATGAAAGATTCTCAGGTCTCACACAATCTCTTATATATACTATTCCTGTCCATGTGATTTGCAGCAGCTTTAAAATATTTCTTAGTCTTTTTGCACAGCTTAATGCTCCCTTCCCATGATCTAAAGGAAAGAACCATGATAAATGAGCATTGAATAAATATTTTCAATGTAAGAATTTTTATTTGAGTTTAAAAATGGTTCTGTTTCCTGTTTTCCTTTGTTCTCAAGTGAATACACCCTGTTTTAATCCAAGGATCAGTAGTGTCAGAACTCTTAGGAACCTGCATTTTTTCAGTTTCTAGTTTTACCTGAGTTTTGCATCACATGTTCAACAGAAACTGAATTATTTGGTTGTTCTAATTATTGCACAACATGAAGCATTTAAGGCCTTCTAAAGGTATCAATAGCTGTTATACTTTTCCTGCACTGAACTCAGCAATACAGTTTTTAAATTATTTTCTTTTCCAGGTTCCTTACAACCTTTCCTGGAAGCCTGCAGTAATGAATCCTTCTTCCGGACTTGCTCTGTATTGCTTCGAAGCTCTAAGCTAGATATTCCAGTTTTGGAGAAGCTCTGTGTTATACTGCAAAACCTCTCCAGAATAAAGTAATTCGTTATTACCATTATTCTGTTAGCTATTATTAGATCAGTAAACTTGGTGACCTTTATCTTTTTTCTTTTCATCTGTTTTGCTGTTTATTCCCTCCACCATATACAGTGCCAGATTTTGAATGTTAGCAGTTAAAATTTAAACTATTTCTGTCATAGAGGTTTAAGATGTGACTCTCAATGCATAAATCTAGTTCAATTTACAGAGTACAAACTAGGAAAAAACCTCACAACGTAGACTTAAAGAGGAGTTACTCCTTATGACTGCAGGTGACAAAAATGCTTAAAATTCTTAGAGAATCCTAGACTTTCAGTTTTACTCAGATGCTTAGCAGTAATCTCTTCTGAATATTTAGTCTTATCTTTGACTTGAATTCAAGTTTCATCCGTTTTCGTTGCCTTCAAAAAAAATATTTAAAGTTTTGAGTCAAGTAAGCCCTTTTGGGAACGTCCATCTTTTTAAACTAGGTTCCCATTGCTTACTGATTATTATTTTTTGTAACAATGATCATCATATCAATAGTAATGTGCTGCTGAGCTTCATTGGCACATTGCTTAATGGGATTGTTTCATTTATGAAAGGGGGTATCTAAACTGAGTAATTTTTTACATTAGACTTAAAACGTTTGACAAAACTAAGGTTTTCATTTCTTGTAAGGAATAAAATTGAACTCTAGGAAAAAACATTTTCCTATAAAATAATCTAATATAAATTATAACTAGCATTTACTAGTCTAAGTAAAATTGGCTCATAAATCCTAATTTTTTTTTTTATTTACTGTCTCTGAAATCTCATTTCACATGAGTGAAAAATCCTGTTACAGCCTTTCCTTGAGCTTTCATTTCACTATGTGTACATATCACTTAAGAAAAATGATAATTTTTGGTAATTTTTGCCAGATTTTTCTCACCATGCATTGATAACCTTTTGCTTAGAAACATACATGCAACATAGAAGAATTATATTAAATCCTTAAAATAATGCACATTTTTCTTCATTTAAAATATTTTCTGAAGCATCTTTAGTGTTTTTATGAAACATCTCAATTTTTAAATGACAATTATTTTATTCAAAATCTTTTGCAGAAGCAATAAGAAGATGTTTGAATTGTTTGCTCTTCACCAAATGATCCAAGAACTGCACAGAACTATAAATCCAGAACACTCCTTCCTCTGTATAAATCTCAATTCAATTCTGCTGAATTTGGGATTGTTGAGGAGTAGCTCTCTTGCCTCCAGTCTAAACACAAGTCACTAGCACTATCTTTTAATCTAATTATTGTTCTGTATAATTTATACAGACTGCCTGTGTCACTTGAAATTTGGAATTTTTTACTGATTTGTATAAATACATTAAGCAGCACCTCAGTACTGTGTATTTCACTGTGTATTGTGTGGATTTTCATTGATATTTCACTCATTCATAAAAAGGAAAATGAAAAACTTTGAAATATGCTAGATGGCTTTCTTCAAAGAAGTGAAGTAATGCTGCTGTTGTGCATGGCTCATGCAATCTAAGCAATTGAATCCTTAGAGTAAAGCAGATCACATATACCAACCTTTCCTTACAGGTATGAATCTTAGTTGCTTTTGACTCTTCAGAGAGTTTTATAAATTCATTAATTTATTTTATGGTTGATAAGTAGCAGACAGGTATCTTATCAGATTATCTTTTGACAATCCTACCATTTTAATGATTAAAGCCAGATTTTGATTTAACATAACTAGATGTATTGAATGAGATTTTATTGTTTTGATTTCAGAATTTCTTAGTGTTTGTTTAATCTTTTCCTATATTTAAGTGACATTTACAATTTTATCCTGCTTTGTATAGTGCAACTTTGGATGGTAATATCTCTGCAAATGTAAATAAAAGCATTTCTTAAAATGTCTGGCAGTCGTAATCCCTAATGTAAAATTATTGTATTTTATTGCTTCTGCTAAATTTTGTATTAATTTGCAATATAATCCTCATAGTACCCACATTTTTTTTCTGAGTATGAATATATTTTTTGTCTGCCACAGTTCAGTGTTTAGAAGTTCTTACAAATTGGATATAAGATACTTCTAAAAATTGAAATTAGTCATCCAGTGCTAATTTGTACAGTAATTACTGAAAATCTATATTTGTAAAATTGAAAATGCAGTTAAAGCTTAAATATCTGCTGTATTTCAGTCTTTAAATAACACTGATGTCAGTATAAAACTTCAGAGTTTTATTTCTCTATTTTCTCATTTTCATGTATATATATATNCCAGTAGTCTTTGAACTGGTCTTTGAAATTGAATTCTAAATGCAAATATTTTTCTAGCAATTTAACTTAACATTTCTGACAAGCTTTTCTGTGAAAGGAGGCTACAACAGATTTGGCACCAAGTTTGTTCAGAAGAGAGGGCAAGCACTGTGCACTCTTTGGGCAGGAAACCAATTCTAGGTAATTTTTAAATAACACTAATCATAGCTGAAAGTATTTGCTGACAATCAGTTACATTTTGAAATAAATATTTCTTCATCATTTGTTTTGGTCTTCTGTCAAATTTACCTGCAGTGCAAAAGCTTGCATTTACCTTTGGCTGGAGACAAAATCTTCTTATTTAGGAAGAATCTTCCCAGTCCTCATGTGGTTCTCCATCTACTACATTTTAAAAATACTACAAAATTAATAACAAAAAAGACCTATAGAAAGTTGTTAACTTTCTTATCTCCACAAGAATGTTGATTGTGCTCTTAGTTTTCAGCCTTCATTGATGTAGTTTGTTAATCTACTAATCTTCCTTGTGATCCCAATTTAACACAGTGTGGCCATCTAATAATGGCAAAGGTAATGTGGTAAAAAGAGACACATAGAGTATGGTGTAGCTTTTAATATTGGTCCCTTGTGTTTTATATGCAGTATTGTTTACAGTCTGGAAAGTTGAATCAGAGCTAATTTCAAGTTTTTGTGATCTAAATGTTAAGTTTTTGTTAAAATGCAAAGTGAAAGGGTTTTTTAATCTGTTAAATATTAGTGCATTATATTGATAACCTAAGGATAAGACTAATGATTTTGATCTTGTTTGTGCAAATTTTTCAAGGTTAGATGGGGCATTGAGCAACCTGGTCTAGTGAGAGGTGTCCCTGCATTGAACATCAGCCTTTGAGCCAGCCCCCCTCTATTTGTCCACACCAGTCCTTGTCATGGCCTTGCTCAAACAACCCCATCCTGTTTTCATTCCCCTGAGTGACCTTGGCAGTCTCTGTGGGGAAGGGGAATAGTGGAAGCCAGTTGCATTCCCTGCTGTCATTTGTGGAGTTGTTTGGGGTTTTGGAAATAATAGATTTCTGTAAAGTTGGCCACATTTTAGGGATCTCTTTGTATTGTCTTTCCCTTGCAGATTGAATCCAGAATTTCCTGGGGTTTTTTCTGCTTTTGTGGCATTTAGATACTATGAGTATGGATTTCTTCTACTTTATCCTTTTTCCAGAAAACTGTCTACAAGAAGAGACATTTCAAGAAGTTAACTGTACTTCTAGCTATTTCCCACAGCTCCCTATTCCCTAAGGAAACATGGTGCATGTGATCGCTGTTTATCTGGTTTCCTGCAGAGGAATATGCTGTTTTAAATACGCCAGACACTTCCGTCAGGAGGTGAATTAATATTCATACAGAGAATATAATTTTTCAATTATTTTTTTGAGAGAGAATTTGAAGGGAAGCAAAAGACATGATGAGTACTTGCCCTTAAAAGCAAGGCAGGGACTCTCACACTTTCTGGGAACTGATCAGTCAGAACACAGAGCTTCAAACTGGCTACAGTCTGCCATGTCTTGCTTGTGTGTAGGTCTCCAGAAGTGATCAACTACCGCTGGCATGAAAGAAAGAAATTTCTTGTAGTCACAACCTATTACTTTTAGGAAAGATAAAGAATTAGCACACAATTTTGTCTTGCTAGTTTTTAGAACAGCCTTGAGAGCCTTCTTATTGAGAAAGTCAACAAGAGTATTGTATCTCTTCATGTTGAGACAGTTTTCATACCAGAAAATACTACCAAAGATGAAGAAAAATAATTTCTCTTTTTTTTTCTTACAAACCCATCTACTGTAGAATTGTAATCACCCTTCCTGTTTTCAAAGGTTTCCTGTTGAAAAATGAAACAGTTTTTCAGACCTCATCTACAAAGCCTAGTTTTAGCAAATACGTAAGAAAGATTGTTCCCTAGGCAGGGGACTGTTGTATTTGCAGAAGTTTGGCAGAGCTAAATAAAGTAGGCTAACATCACCCAACCTGCACAGTTGTGCTCTGCTTTTTTGTATTTGTGACTTTCAGCAGCTGATATAAAAACTCTGGAAGTGGGATTTCACAGTTATCTTCCAGTTCTCCTGAGCATGACTGGCTTGCGTCTCTTTCTAATGTTATATGGCTGAATTTAATATATATTATAGGGAAAGACTTCTTGTAGCAGATAAATTTACCTGGAAGGTGAAAGCATGCTGAAGGCAACATATTTTGAAGAACTTCTATTCATGATCAGCATCAATGTCTAAAATATGATTTAACTTACCAGACCAGATTTAAAAGGAACTGTTAGTGGAGCTCATAATTCAGACCTGTTACACTGGGTCCTTTAATTATATCCTAAATTTTTCACCTAAAACTTATATGGCTTTGGAGATTGATGATCTGAAAAAAAGCATTGATCTTCAGGATAATGTATTTAAATGTAGTACAGAAAGCTGGAAATTTTGATCTATGAAGCAATTTGGTAATCTTCCACTTACCAGATGGTTAGAGGAACCGCAGTGGCAAAGCAGTGACCTCTTGTGTTCCTCTGAATGATACAATGCTCACACGTTTTCAAAAGTCACAGAAATTATTGTAAAATTAATAGTGCTGTGCAGCATTGAGATCCTGCCTTTGACACCTCCCTGAAGAACAGTGTGATGGGCAAAGGGACCTTTATGTGTTACACTGACTCTTGTAGTGCGCTGTGTTAAAACCACCCTATCCATCTTGTGTTTTGGGCTGCTGAAACCCTTGAATGCCATCTTCTGACCATGGTTAGGAACATCCTTGTTTATTAGGCTTTTTGTTTTTTTACATAAGTTTGAAAGCAAGTGTCTTGTGTATTTATGGCTAACTTATTACTACTAGAAGAGATAACTTTGAACAAAATCACTTTCTGTTTACTTGCTTGTAGCTACTTTTTTTTGAGTGGTGCTGAGTTGAAATTTGACAAGACATCCGGCATAAAACATGATCTCTAAAGTCACACTGAGAGAATTAACTGAGAAAAAGAGATCTGAGAAGCCTTATATATTTTTTCCCAAAAACCAGTTCTCTCTGTGCCCATTACTCAAACATATTAAGACTGGACCCGAGGAGTATTTCCCTGAATATAAAACATCTCTCTGATCACTGCAGCTTAATGGTAAGTAATTGCTCTGGTAGATGTACCCAAGCTAGGGCTGCAAATTCAGTGGCCAGGATACTGCTAACAATAGCATAGGATAACATTCCTACTGATAAGTTTACTTTTAAGATCATCTTCAGCTCCATAAAATGGCATCCTTAGTGCAGTTAATTATGGAGAAAAATACATAAATATAATCTATTCAGCCTCAGGGGGTAAAGTATCATATGGTAGAGTTTCAAACAGAAGCATAATATCCCACCCACACATCAGGTTTTTGGAAAAGCAATAGGCCTTTGAAGAAGGCTGGAGAGAACTAGGGTTGCCAGACTGGTTTTTTCTTCAGAAGAAGCAGTATTCTAGTGTGTGGATTCAAGAGTTATTTATATAAGAAATGCAATTAAACATAATTTCTCCGTTCATGATCCTTCCCACAAAGTAGCAGTTTGATGTCTGCTTGATTTGTCCTCCTCCCCACTGAAGTGTGAGGAAGTGCAAGAATGATTTTTTTTTTTCACTGTAGTCTTGCACACCAAGGCTGAATTTCAGCATTTCAGCAGCAGATGCTGAACGTTTCCTTTCTGATTCAGTTGTCTTTCTACTAATCAGTCTTCAGCACTACCTCTTCCTGATTTTTTGTTTACTTCGATGTGGTGGATTAAATTGGAAAATAATTTCTGAATTGTCTTGCTATACTAAATTGAATCCTAATACAAGCTTGTTTTTATAGCAGCTTCAACTACAAAAAAAAAAAAACAAACCAAAACCTCTTTTTTTATTAAAGCAGATGGACAAATGAGATGCCTGTGTGTGACCTGTGTGACAGCTAATCACTGATGCCTTCTGCAGCAGTGCATACAAAGGCTTCTTACCATTCTTCCCTAAGTATTCAGACAGATTAGTTTCACAGAACAGTGGCAAAGAGGAATCAACATTTTTCTGTCCTTGAAGAGTAGTTGATAGTGATAAATTAATGCCTGAGGTAACGTGCTATGCATTATAAATCATATCACAATAAATAATCAAAAGAGCTTATTTGGATGTAGGAATAGAATATATATGCAATACTATGTGTCTAGAACTAGATATAACCTAGACAGTTCATTCTTGCCCTGTTTATATTAATATATTTAGTGAAATGTGCACTAGAAAGCCTATCCCATACATAACGAAGGCATGCGCTCCATTTTCTTCTCATTATCAATACAAATATAGAGGCTGCTTGTAGAAGAATGACTTCTGCATACAGGAATCGTTATACCTCTGGATCATTATTGTAACGTGCAATGGTAAGAATTTTTCTCTAAAGTACAGCACCCTTAAAACAAAGCAGCACTTCTCAATTGTATGAGTCTTAGAGTTTTGACAGGGAGAAATGGGACTGACAAGGCTTTTCAGCTCATCCTCCAACCCATACTGCTGGGCATTTATACACATTATTCTTTGTTCATGAATAATGTGAATGTTATTAATTATCCCAAATTATGGAATATAAAGGCATTCAGCTGTTTTTGCTTTATACTGCAAAGCTGAGACCTATCTTGTTCAGCCCAGCTTACTTCTCTTTATTTATGTCATCAGTCCAGGACCATCAGATACTGAACACTATGTAGGGGGCAGTCCCTGACTGCAAACTGAAATCAGAGAAAGTCTGCAAAGTCCGGCAAATTTCTCTAAGGAAAAAACTGGGACAATGTTGGCCAGGCTAGGAAACTGGAATTAGGTGGGAAAAGTCTTACAAGGTAGTAAGTAGTTCGGTCTGGGGAAAATCCAGCTTGGTGCTCTGTTATAAGAAGCCTGCAGTTCTTATGGAGGTGTTAGGCTCCCCCCTGCACAGCCTAAGACTGCATGAACGCAATTATTCTGTCATGAAGTGAAAGCTTCCAATTAAGATTTCTGGTAATGTTGTATAGTACTGCTAATTTAGAAATGCAGAATGAAGCCATGCTAATGAGAGTATTGTTACTGTGACATTACTCACCAGTCTCACAGTCTGCACCAGTTCTCAGTACGCAGAAAAAACCTACAGTTTCTCTGAGAAGTTGCAAGGGGCTTGGCATTTTCACCATAACCTACGAAGTGAAATTCTGAATACAAATTTTCTTGACAAAATGGTTTCTGCTTCAAGTTTCCTAAGTGATACAGAGAAGCAGTATCCTACAGGAATGCAAAGATTCCTCCATGTATGTTACCAAGACACTCCCATACCACAGGAATGTGCCTGTCAGCCCTTGGCTAACCCATTTAATTACAGATTTATAAGGCAATATGCTATTTAATCAAAGAAATGGCTAATACAACTGTGTTTGACCTCTTTCTTTTATTAGCATATTTTATATTCATACTTTACAATATAATAAGTTATATATACAGCATTAAACAAAGTTATTAGAAAGTAAGCTTTGGCAAGACCTACAGGATTCTTTCTTCAATCCTGTACATCTTTTGTGTAACAATAAAAATACTGTATACTAAATAAAATAATGTTAAATAGACTGTGTTCACATTGGCACCATCAGTTTCAAAACCCTAACTTTTCATGGCCCAATACGTAAAAAAAGATTCCTGTATCATCTTTATCCTCTTTTTAACAAATAAGTGATGTGTAGTTTTAAATGGCACATAAAACATAGGAGGCAGTTCACTGAATAACACTGTAGTTACACACTGGCACAAGAAAAATAGAATCTTGATGCTTTTTGTTTCTTCCCCTTTACTTTTGAAATTGAACGTTGCAGTAGTAAAAACTTCAAATTCATGGTCTTGAAAATCATGTTGAAGATTGCTGAGCTGTAAACAGATCTAGAAATCTTATTGAAGCCTGTTGAAATGTGTATAAATTTGTCATTGATTTCAAAACATCAAGAATTTCACCTCTAAATTCAACATCAGTCAGCTGGTTAAATTTCAAATAAATGCAGCTTGCTGCATCATTGAAAGAAGATTTAAAATCTCACCAAATTTGGCATATGCAGACTAATGAAGCATGTGATATGATGTGAAAAAAAGGATGGGGGGGGAAAAAAAGAGAGGGATAGGGTTTATGTTGCATTATGTACTTTCCCTGATATACAAATCAAGTGCTGAAAAGATACTAAATATAGCTGTTAAAGGGTGATGCTAAATGTTTTGCACAATTACGATACTATCATAGATAAGATCTAGTTACTAAGTGATAGACTATTGGTTGTTAAATTCTGGGTAATAGTTAATATTTTTTAATAGCATTTTCTTCACTCCTGCATTTTGGAATTCAAGAAGTATTGCTTTGTAATTGATACATCTCTTAATTTAGTGGATGCACTTGATGAAATCCATCATCACTATTTTAGCTATAAATTAGGCAAATAGGCTTGGTAATCAATACTGACTTGGGGTCTGAACAAATTTTAGAGAAATTTTAACTGCGAAAATCAGACATTAGTTAAAAGAAAAACAAATTTAAGTCAATTTTTGTACTTCACAAACTCACAATAATGCTTTACCTTCTAGATGAGTTTGATGTCACTGGTGGATTTTGTGCTCGTGATCTAGGCTTCCAAGAGTACAGCATTAAAAACTACTTTTTTCTCTCTGTGTTTAAAGTGTCTGTAAAGAAATCTACTGTTCTTGCTCTTTGTGTCAATGTGCACCACTGTTGTCTGAAATGTCTGTGGTTGGAATATAATTTGATATATAGATATCAAATTATTGGAAAAGTATATGTTTAATGGTAGTGGACAATCTGGTTTTGGTTTTGTGTTTTTCTTAATGGTAAAGAAGAGAAGATTTTGCTTTCAACTTGCAAGGAGTGATTGCCCACTTTTACTGCCCACTTGCCAACCAGCTTGTCCTCAGCAAGTCAGCAGTATGAATTTATAATTTCTGAAATGTGATTTTGGACCAAGAGTGCATTTATGTGCACTATGTAGATTGTTTTGAAGCACTTCAATCTTCTGTTGACTCTTTTTTCATGTAGCATAGTTAGCAAATCTGAGGACTGTGTATATATACCTATGCACATACTTCTAGATTCAAAAAACCCATAATAAGTGTAGAAAATTAAACTAGTTGGAGCAGATAGAGATGGACGTGCCTAATGTGTATGAATTAATACTGTAACTGTGGTACTGCTTCTGACTGTAACTGTTCAACCATCAAACCACTGAATGAAGCCCTAAGAGACAGGAATATTTTCAGAGAGCTATTCAGTGCCTTTCTTGAAGGCCACGCAGGAAGGGTATCAGCAGGGTTATTTGACCTCTACTCATACACAGACTGCAAAATGTATGTTTGTGAGTCCATTAGCAACTGTTTAACATGATCATTTTGTTTAATTATATGTTTCATGCCAAGCTTCTTGGGAGATTTCTGCTCTTGTTTTGGTAGATGTGTGACTTCCCTTTTAGAAATGAAAAGAGAAGAGCTTCCACTTGGTTATGGTGAGCAATTATGTAGAAGGAGCATCAATGGTCTTTAGTCCAAAGTCTTTAATGCAGTGCTTACTGGAATCCCACTTCTTTGGACTAATGTGGAAGTGCAGGCCCCAGGCAGGCATGTCAGGATGTCCCTGCTGGTTCAGGAGCCGGCATTGCTTGTGCCCACTCCAGAATATCTGCACACAAGGATTCAACAGCATCCAATCGTTCAATTTGCACCAGCTTGGTGAGCAGTTCTGGGATGCTGTAGCCTGCCGTGCTGATGCGGTCAAACAGCTGCATGCCATCTGTCATCCCACCGATCTCATCCCTCTTCAGCCCAAAGCTCTCGGCGAGGTGACGCCACGTTTTCACTATGGCTTTCTCTGTGTTGTAGGTCGAGCTGAGCATTCGGCTGGTCTTCTCCAGGCAGTCAAATGGCAGCTCTGTTGGGCTCAGACCTGCAAAGAGAGGGGTGGATTGTCAGGTGAGTCTGAGCACAAGTCTTGACATTTATTATAGTACAACAGATCACACTGTTAGCAATGAATACAGCTAAAATCTTAAAGTGATAGTGCATGATAGGTAGATCTAGCCCCAAATTATTACTGTATATTACCAAATTAATTCTTCATAATGACAGTAGGAGACCATAATTAGGGTAAAAAGTTGCCTGGAAAAGAAGTATTAGATGGGTTGTATGAATTCCCATCGCTCTGCCCCTTCTTTCAACAATTTACTAGCTGTTAGAAAAAAGTATATTGCAACTGTGTCCCTAGTGAGCAGCCCCATTAATATACCTCTGCACATTAGGCTCAGTGTTTGAGCTCCACGGACAGCTTTGACCCTTCCCTGAGACTGTCACCAGCAGCTGCTGAAATATGTCTGTAATTGAAAGTTGCTCTTGTAGGAAAGTGGGAAGTGAGGTGAAGCAATGATGCCAGATGCAAGCATAAAAGTCTCCACAAGGGCTTAACTGTCATTACTATCGTGAATCTCTAGGGAGCATTTAACATTCATCCTGTGGAAAAAAGGCTATTTTCTCCTGGACATAATTTCTATGTATTCATGGTCAGAAAACAGAGGAGAGAATCATCTACAGCATTTTCCCAAACCAGTCTTTGCTTCTGTAGTTTTCCTACTTCATACTCAACAGCAGTAATTTGATGGGAGACAGAGCTCCCTGAATTACAGGATACTTGTACATGTCAACACCAAGTGTGTGTGTGCTGGGAAGTAAATGCAATTGCGTCTCCTGTTCTGCAGGGACCTTAATTCATGCCTCTTCTGCTAAAACAATTCAGATAGTCAAGTGCTAAACAGGGTTAAAACACAGCCTGGAAACCCCACATTTTTTTATGAGATGTGGGACAGAATTTAGAGAAGCGAAGTAGGTTGAGACTTGTGTTTTACTCTCAATCCTGACCCTCCCCAACTCACACTTTCATATTTGGAGCAATTTTTAATCTGTTATCTAAAGAAGTAAGTCCAACGGGTTTCCACTAGATGGGGAATGTAAAACTGCTTCTTTGCATCTTTGGTCTGTTTTTGTGCCCCAACACAGCCCATAGCAACTCTTCCTGCTCTCCACAGGAAGGAAATCCATACACATGCCCAGAGGGAAGTTGTGGTGTGCTCCAGGAGAGCTCTGGGGTCAGGGCACCACGGAATTTCTGGCAAGTGAATACAAATCTGCCAACAGAGTGTCTTCTCTGGATTGGGACTATTTTCCATAGATAGCCAGAGGCCTTTCTTCTTTTGCAGCAAATGCTTGTGATCTAATTTCATGCTGTTACTGTAGCTGCAAATTGTACACTCACCTTCTGCAACGTCGCATACATTAGCATACACGTCAAGTATCTTTTTCCTTCGACTTTGAATCTAAATGAGAAGAGTTTTATTTCATTAATTTTTCAGTTGCAAGAGTAAACAATTAGCAGACAGTAGTGGAAAGTCTGTGGGACATCTCCATTTATCACATAGTGTCCTCAAGGGTCCCTTTTGAAGACTCAAAGAAATGACACAATGATTACTCCATGAAGCATAAACAAATTTCTGATTTCACCTGTCACTGCTAGAGATCTATCTTTCCAACCTCTAGACATTTTTTGAGAGCAAGTAGTTTTCTGCTCCAAGTGTTTGTATATTTTATTTCCCTTTCAGACCGAGGCAAACTCCTGAGAATGAGGATAAATCCAGTATCATGTATGCAGACTATTAATGTAGGGATGTCCAGGTAAACCAGGTCAGGACTGGATACCGGGAATTAAATTCAGACTGAAATTGCCTTCTTCCAGTAATCTAGGAGGACTGTAGAGGAGGGGATCTTCCTTTCTGTCACTTGACATAGACCTGCTTTGTGCATTACTAATTAACTGAAATATTTTACTGACAGATTAAAAAACAATAAATCAGTAAAGCTTTGGAGAGAAAATATCAGAGGTCCAGGGGACTGTAGTCATTTTTGACAAGAAAGACACAGGACTGAAAACCTATCATTTTTCAAGCTAAAAATGGACATTTTCATATAGTTACATTTAGCAAAATATTCTCAAGTTTGGACTTTGGATTCAATGTGGAGTGAAAACAAATGTCAAAATGTCATGAGCTCTCAGGGACTGAAATTTTCTTCCCTATGCCCGCTCTCATTAGGACTGAGCTTTCTGAAAAGCTGTCTTTTTGATAGGACTCTACCATTATCTCCATAAATTTGTCACTTTTCACTGCAAATGAGGCTAGAATAAAAGCTCCGCTTTCAGTATTTTGTTTTGTGGAAAGATTTTCCTCATTTTATTTGGGCTATGAAGGGCAAGGCACATCAATGACTTGGATTAATGGACTTGCAGCTGGAGAGCACAAGGTGGCTGCTGCACCTGAAGCATCTTGCAGGCGCAGTGTGAGTGCACTGTGTTGCACGACAACATCTTGCAGACACTTTTGTTTGTTGTTCACATCTTCTTCGTGTAATTTGCATGTGCTTAGTCAGTCATGTTGCTATTGTAGGCTTGGATTATCTGTTTTAGAACCTTGAAAACAGGAAATTTTCTTTTAATGGGGTTTATTAAAACTTGTCCTAGAAAAACTATTGGATGCTTATTTTCATTCTCTCCTCATTTTTAGGGCAAAGAGGGAGGTTAAGTAATTCCATGCTCGTGAAGAGTTATGCAAGATGCTCTTTTTACTAGAGCCAGAAGATGGGGGATTTTTAAACTTTACGCTAAAAGCAAACAGGTAATGTTTAGCCTAATGATGCTCTGTGTGGCAGCTCATTGCAAATGGGTTTGGTTATAACTAGGAAGAAACTGATTTGGTTAATAGCAAGGCTCTAATTTTCTTTATCCTTGTCCAACTGCTCTGAATACTCTTTTCTGTGCTAGTAATGCTACTTAATTCCCAATGTGATGAAAATTACTCCTTTTCTAACTTCCAGCAACTGGCTTAATTGTGACATCTTAGGTATGGAGTGAAGAATCTTGATGCAATCTGCACTTTCATTGAAAAGTCTGTCTTCAGCCTTGTCAGCAGCCTTTAGTCCATGAGGATGTGTATTAGAACAGGTCCGGAAGAAATAGTACATGCTTTAGGTGCACTTATGAGCTGTCTATCTAAATGACTCTGGAGAATGTATCTATGATATATGGTCTTTAGAAGGTAAGCTGTTTCTTATTAAACATTCTTATTTCATGACTACCCAAGGTGTATTATCCTATTTCAAGCCAATGCTTACAGAAGTATCATAAAGTTGGATATTTAGAGAGACCTCAAAAACCTGAACTTTAAAATGTGAGCATTGGAGTAGTAAGTTATTTAGCATTGGAGTAGTAAGTTATTTTCAGATGGTCATAAATATCTACAACTACAAAACCATTTCTCTTGTGTTGAGACTTTGTGTGTCTGATCTCAGCTGAAAAATGAGCTGTTTTAGAAAATTTGAGCTGATCCATCCCAACAACTTAAAACATGCAAACATGAAAAGATGCATTTTCAAACCTATTTTTTTCTTAAACAATATCTGATGTTTGATATTAATGATGTGATTTTGAGCTAGCTATTGCCATTTTACAATAAATTTGAAATACTAAAAAAATCTGAGCAGACACCTTCTTTTTAAGGATAGTTTGATGTTAATACAAACGAAAAGGTTGTGTGGGTGTGGTGTGGCCTTAACTGTGCCTTAAAATATTCCGAGTGAGATAAAAAGCCCTGAGCAGTACATGCTCAGCAGGAAGAAGCAAAGGCCTTCCACAGCAAAACAGTGGATTACAGTGTCCTTCAGAGCACAGGAATGACCTTCAAACCATATGTGTGTTTTTAAAAATTCCACATGAAAACCAAGCACAATACTGGATATTATTGAGAAGTCTGTGCCATGGAAATACCAATGCAGCTGGGTCAAGATGCTCAGATGCTCTACTGTCCGCTGAATCCAGTCATGCTGCTACATTATTTTACTGCCTTAGCATTAGCTATAACAGGGGATTGCTGTTATTTGGGTTTTTTTTTTTCTTTAGACTATAAAGTATAATACTCAAATAAGCAAAGTAATTAGTCCTGTAGAAAATTTGATTTTCATTCCATAACACTGTACATGTACATGTATGTCATTATGCAAAGGAGATTCTGTAAGAAGTTTGACTGGAGAAGCTCTTATAAATCAATCTGGTCTACACTACAATGCACTTTGGGGAGGGGGGTAATAGCTTATATATTTTTTTCATAGAAAAAAGTAGAAAAATTCTCTCAATTTTTAAATCTCAAGGTAGCCTTACCCCAGTTGATTTATTGCTTGTAGAAGATTTATCTCTGGCCAAATGCACTAAAGATAACAAGCATCTCTCTGGAGTCCCTTGCTTGTCGACTGCAGCTTCTTCATCACTATCTATACTCCGGCTTAGAAGTCGTTCATTCTCAGAAGATGCATCATTTTCACTGTAAAATGAAGGATATGCTCATCTTACTGAAGCCTCTCATGGATTGACTCTATTAAGCTCCTTTTTGCTATGAGAGAGTAATTGAATAAAAGTGTCTTCCATGCTTTAAAATGTCTTTCTTTCAAAATCCTGTGAATGTAACTAATGGCCTTCAGCAGCCCAGGGTGTATGTGCAATGCCCACACAGTCACATGTAGCTTGCCAGAGTCCTTTCATAGAGGGATTTTTCTGCTGAGGACAGTGTTTAGCCCACCTTAATCATATTACCCAGGCAGGTTTGGCTGCTGGGCAGAGACAAGGTGAGGAAAACTATCACACCATGCCATCCAGAGGATGTTACAGACCAGGGATTTCCTTAAGGCCTACAGCAGCTGTTCTTGCTCTTTCTGCCTTGAAGGGAAGGGGAACCTCACTAAGGCCATGTGAGCGAGAGCTGCACTCAGATCCCAGAAATGAACCTCTCAAAAAGGAGATGGTGCCTCAAGAGCTGATGAAATGGTCACAGAGGGAATGGGGAAGACATAGGTTTCTCTTTATGATGTCGGTTATTATCTCTTAGAAACCAGAGAGGGAAAAGCCTGCTAAGGCATCTGGTCTTTGCCCTGCTGCAGCAGCTTGCCAGCATACCCATCAAATTTGTTCATGTGTTCCACTGTACCAGGATGAATGATGACCCTGTGCCTCCCCCATCTGAGTGAAACTCTCAATGTATTTATCTTTTACCCACCTTTTGACAGTCTTAGCTGGAGTTGCTGTAAGTTTTTCAAACTCTTCTTTCTCAGAGAATATCACAACACTATCTGTAGAAAAACAATTAGAGAAGTTTAAATTTGCAGCAAGTTTCCAAACCAGTGCTTTGTGTCAGGAGCTAGTTCTGCTGGCAGCCTTACTGCCAAAATAAATCTCCCTGCTATCTTTTTAATTGCTATCAGAGGATTAAGTGACATTTTGGACGTACAAAAAGCTATTCTAGACAACTCTTTAGTAAACTGATGTGGGTTTTATAGACTCCAAAGGAGAAATTGTAATTAAGAGAAATGTATTAAGAGTATTTAAGCCCAGTGTTGTCTTGGATAGAAAAAGCAAAACTAAAACAACTTGTACCTTGCACTTCTTTCTTCTCTTCTTGTGTGTTAGCCTGAGCTTCGACATTTTTTACTGAGTGGCTCTTGCAACAGGCTAGAATGTACAAATATAATATTAATTATTCTCAGAAGCTTTCTAAAAATAACATTTGCAACTAAAATTTTACCTGCTGAACAATTACCTTGAGCAGAAGGTTTTGTTTTCACAATGTAAAACATGATGATGAGGACAATGGCAATAGCCATTATGAAGATGGTAGACATGGCAATTATAAGAGCTGTAGCCAGATGTCCTTGTCCTGAAAGATCTGCTGGAATAAAAGAAGTAAATGAAGGAGCAACTCTTTGGATCAGAGAATAGTTAACACTTTGCAGTCTGCTCTACACATAGTTTGTGTAATCCTTTAGTTGATCTGAGTCTTGGTTACTTATAAGCATTGAAAAACTTTGCGTTGCATCTCAAAGGCAAGCTAATTAACAGTTTTTCAAAATTTTGATATTTATGCATAAGCCAGTTAGTAGTATTCATTAAAAATATTTGATGATAGATCCATCAGATACAAAGATGTAGGAAAATGTATTTTAATATGGGAAGCTATACATAAGCAAGAGTAGAAGCTTTTTGTAGCACTGCATTCTGGGAATCAGTGTTGAAAAGACAAAAAAAGGTAAATATACAAAGGGAATAAGAGCTAAAATGACTGTTGATAACTGTGGCTGCCTCAAAAGCTCTAAGTTAAAAGGAGAACACAATGCACATGAAGAAGAACGGATGTTTTTCTAACAGATACTTTAAAAGCAGCATGGCTAGAAGGTGAATTTAAAATGAACTATGTCAAAAAATATTCAGAAAGAAAACTTGATGTGAAAGGCTAGAATTTAAAAGCCATGAAAGGATGCAGAAAATTACAGATATGCTAAAATGCATGAAAACTTTAATTTTTTTGAAAACATGATCCTCACAATCATGTTTTCAGACAATACCAAGAAGATCAGCATTGTCAGTACCTCCTTAACTGCACCTTTCCTGTTTTGTCTTCTCAGGTTCACATATTTTAATAATCAAGCTGGAGAACTGTTTATGTTAGCTCAATAAGAGACTGACCATATTTGTGCATGAAATTATTTTCAGCATTCTAAGCTAAGGTTTGCTGAGGCAGAGTGCTATTTTTGTATAGCTACAAATAATGAGCTAAATTTATTGCTGGCATCACTGAGCACAGTTCAAATCCATTTTACGTTCAGCTGACTGGAACAGCCGTGTGGATTAACTGAGAAACAAAAATGAATTCTGAATTATTTCTAATAGCAGTTTTAGAAATCTGGAAATAGTGACAATGAAAACTGCAACAGGTATTTTCAGTTTGGTTGCACTTTGTTGATGCCCTTTTCAAAATGAAGAGCTGCTAAACTAACCCTGTGAGTGCATCCTTACCTTTGTGAGCGTGCTGGTAAGGCGAGAAAGTGCTGGTGCCAGAGGTACTTGGGAAAATGGCTGAAATGCCAGAGTTAGCCCCTGCACCTGCAACATAAACAGAAATACCATAAAATTCCATGGTTACTTAGTCCAGTCAAAGGAATAGGTTGGCTCAAGGAAAGAGAACTTTTACTTGACTTGGTTGCATTCCCATTTATTAGCAAAGGACCCATGAACTACTCGTTTTTTGAAATGTTACTAATCCCAATTTGCGTTACTGATATGCTGGAAGCTGGGTCACAGACCACATTTTTGCATACTGTCCAGAGGGAGTGGAAGTCAAACTGCTGAAAAGATATGAACTCAGAAGAAAAAGCCAACTGTTACACACAGATTCCCATGTTACGGATCTGTCCTAGGCAGCAGAAAGATTTCCAGGATCCCACTGATGACTCAAACAGTTTACAACCCCCACTCCAGTATTTGACTTTGAGACTCAGCTGGTAGCTTCATCAAATTAGTGCTTCTTACAAGCATCCTTTGCCATCAGCATCAAGGTATGGTCTGCAAACCCTCATGACCTCACAGCAAAACCTAGGGAAGGTGACAAGCAATCGTGTTGGAGCTGTACTGTATAAAAGGGAATATTAGAATTTCCTGTAATGTAACTGGGCAGTATGTTTCTTATGATTTTCCCGTCAGTCCAAATCTATATTCTGGGGAGAAGGGAAATCCACTGAAACAGTAAATGAGGAAGTTCTAGGAAAACTTCATGCTCCCAGAGGGGTGAGATTGTCCCATAGAGGTTTCCAAGTCTAAATTCTACAAGTAAGGTTAAAAGTTAATCTTTCATTTGGTGTCCAAGTTTTCATTTGGCACCAAGTTTTCGAAGCATTAAGCCAAGTCATAAATTAACATATTTTGACAATAGCAAACAACACTGCATATTATTTGGAATAAAGCTGATGATGGGAATGTTTTTATATAGGATGGTGTTTGGATAGTATTCCAAAACAGAACAAACATATTAGGGTTAGGAGCAAACATTATTCTCAAATGAACTTTAATGCCTTTGGTAAGCAGGTAATACAAATAGCTACTCTCAACAGACACTGAAAACCATTTTCTCTCTTGGGGGAGGAGGGTTTGAAATTCCTCTTACTTTGTATTAGCTGTCTGTGGAAAAAGTCCAGTGATAATTAAATTCAGCAGACCTAAAGCCAAAAAACTGTCCCAGTCATCTGGTAAGGTGTGCACAGCACATGGCTCCAAAAGCTGGTTTGGCAGCTAGGGTAGATGAGAGCTCACCTTGCCATTCTTTTGACCAAGTAAATATTCAAAGAAATGAAATCACCAGGTAAACCTGTCAGGAAATCAAGTGGTCTGGAATGGTCTCAGAAATGTTCTGTTGTTAAGAACAAAGCAATATACACCTTCTTGAAATGAAATGTTTTCTTTAAAAAGAAAAAAAAAAGTATTACCTAGAATAAAATATGTCTGCATGTTGTGAGTGGGAAATGGACACTTCAAGAGGCCACAAAGTATGAGTTGCAGATGTCTTCAAAAGAAATTTTCTTTAACAATCATAAAGCTTCTTTCAAACATAGTTTGTTGGAAGGAAATGGATTAAGTCATTATAATTGGTATTTTTTTCAAACTGAATAAGGCTTTGATAAAGTTTTAAATATACTAATTTATTAATTACAATGCTTTGCACATTTTGCAAATAAAGGCTAGATTACATAAGTCTTGCCTCTGGTCATTTCTCTGCGGCAGATTTCCTTCTAAGAAGAATTAGTTATGAGCTCCAGAAACTGCAATGCAGTAGTAGACTATCTAGGGATCAGTAAATGAAGATGTCATCTGCACGTAATGGACATTAAAGACAGATAATTTGTAAAATTTTCAGCAATTCTTCACAAAACTGAAGTGAATCATCATTGGTCGTGACCTCTGTGTTTACTCATCATGACTGGACAACAGAGTAAATTTAGTAAATGGCCGGTGCTGTAGCCTGATACTTTCCTTCATGTTCATGCACCAGGCTTATGCCTATTCTTGCAGCCCCCCTGGCAAATCCAGTTACAGCCAATTGGAATTCTGCACGGTCCTTGCAAGCTGCAACAAGTCAACAGTAGCTGCTCTTTCACTGCCTCTCAGTGAATGCAGGCAAGCCGTGCTGCTTTGTCTGCCTGAGTTTAGCTAACAAGCTTCAGCCCATCTCCTCCACAAGTGAGTTTTAGCACACTTGCCTCACTTTTCCTTCACTTGAAGCATGAAGTCATTGACATTTTTCGGCCTAATAATCTTTCAGTCGCTTGGTATTGTTAAGCTTGTGTTTTTCACCCATATGTGAAAGGAAGTTGAGCTTTTCAAAGCGGGAAGTCAGGCAGCAGCAAGTAGCACAGGAAGGGTAGGGAGGAAGGTCACCACTCTTCATTCAGCATCATCATCACACTTACCCATCTCTACCTCACACCAGGGCCTGGCGCATTGCCCACACCACGCATACTCGTGGACATGCACCCACCCTCTCCTGTGCACACCAGTGAGAGCCTTCAGCCCCAGAGCCTCCATGCAGAATGTCTTTTGCATGGGAACAGAGCCACCTTGTTCTGTAGTGCTGCCGTGGCACAATCAAGGCTGGTGCTAGAATGTGGTGGCCTTTTACACATGCCTGGGTGGGAGTTAGTTGTAACACGTGTTTAAGTCTACTGTCAAATTTAATAATTTCCATTATGAGCCAAGATTTTTCTTTAGATGTGGCTTAGAAGAAAGTGCCAATTCGTGCACCTGCACTACAAGAGGAACCAAAATGCCAGCTTCTGTGGAATTTCTGTTTATATCACTTTTGTGTGAGCAAAAAGAAACAACTCGTAGCTGCTGCTTTGTCCCACTCAGCCCCACACCATGATGCTAATGTCAGTTGTTCCTGTGCACAACCAGTTTTGCATCCCAATCACATTATTAATTCTGCTTCCAATATAGATGACACATAATCTATAAAGACTTAAATATAGCTCAGGCAGAGACATCCTAAGGTTTTACAGCACAACATATGGAAACAACTGTATTTTTTAAAAAACAGACCGATGGCCATAATATAGCTGTGCAAAGGAGTGGTTTCTATTCCTGAACACCTGTATGTAATACTGCAGGAATGTGATAAAGACATTGGGAAGAAGTTTATCATGGATGGTCGGTCAACTTTTGCATTATAAACATTTTATTAAAAAAAATTGTGATTTAATTGTAACTTCCTTGGAGTCTAAATACAGTTTCAATAAAAAACCCCCGCCATACTTATTGTTTAAAAGAACAATTGAATCTGTATTCACATTTGAATGTTCGGGGATTTTAACTCAAAAGATAGCTTTAACTTAAATTACCATGCAGCTGTGTTTTGTCCTTTCAGGAAACAAATGCTGGGCAATAAAATAGTTTTTGTTGTTGTTGTTTCAATGAACCTTTCTCCGTTACATAACAGACTATTACAGTTGTTTTTGTGTATTGAGACAGAGCTTACAATGAGAAGGGACAAACAAAACTACCAGATTTGTAAGAGGAGGAGGGGGAGGGCACAGGGAAAAGAGATTTTACCACCATGCCCCCTTGCTAGTGTTTGTAAGTGAATAAAATCTGCTGCAGTAGGAGACCATATGTGCCCCTGACATATATTGCTGTGGGTATCAGCTTACTGGTCCATGCAAAGGACTGCTGCTCACAACTAGCAACAGATTTTTTTTTCCCCCAGTCTATTTAATACTTAATAACATGTTATAAAAATCCCCAGTGTGTACACAACAGACTATCAAAATGCTCATAAAATAAGAGGCATTTTAAAATATTGTTGTCTCTATATGTATTTATTTCTTGCTCTTGAGTGCAGCTTGCTTTCTCCTGATGCATCCCTTGTCTCCCAGCTAGAGTTCAGCTCTGAATGGCACAGATGAGGTACAAGTGCCATCACTGAGACTCCTTTATGGGCTGAAGTATGCAAGTAACTAACTATCAGCCTGAAATATGAGATGAAAAATAAATTATACTGAGTTGAAATTGAATAAAGGTAGACAGTTTATGGCTAGTTAAAGTTAAAACTGGATTTTAACTAAACCTAGTCACAAATAAAGACCTGGATACATATAAAGCAGAGGTCAGAACTTCTAAATAATGTAAATCTGTATTCAGGTACTTACATGAAAGGTTGTTTTCAAACTTAAGGAAACACCATGTCACATGGACTGCCTGCACACTTGAAAAGTCATGGAAGCTAAAGCAGCTGCCAAAGCCAACCTGCTTTCTGAGGTGCCTACATATGACTTCAGTAGTCAAACATAAACCACCTCTGAATATATTGCAAATCACTGATAACAGACCATATCCTAGGCAATGGAGGATGGCCTGACTGACCTTTATTTAACAGAATACTATAACTTACTCTGATATTTTCTGGAGCCACAAGTAGATACTGCAGTTAATGTAGGCAGTTATTGCACCAGGAAGAACATGAAGTAAATTAATTGCTGAGAATTAAACTTCTAAAAATGATGACAGGAAAACTCCCCCAGACTTTTGTTTTCAGTCTGGTCAATCTTCCTATAAGTAACCACATCACATAAAAGGATTTTTTTTTTGTTGCTGTGCTCTCTGTAATGTCCATAACTATTTTATTTCTCGTTCATTTTATTTTGCCTGGGCAGGGAAGTGAAGATGATTATAGGCCAAGTGGCCTTAGTCTGACAATTTATTTGCATCTGTTGAAGTTTTGTTTGAGACTCACTGGGAGCTGTAATCATTGCACAGCACTGGAAAGCCACAGACACACACACTAAGCCTCTGTCCAGGAATTCAGTGTTATCACCCTTTTCTCTGTGCAACATGAAGGGGATAATTGCTATTTCAAATTTGCTATCATGACTTCAGAGCGCCATCAGGAAGACAACAGACCTGCGTGGAGCTGGTCTCCCATTTCCCCAGTGTCCTGGTGGTCAGCCTGTTGGAATGGGTGCTGTAAGGCTGCAGCTCTGCAGGTTTTTCAGCTCCTGAGCCTGGTCAGAGCAATCTTGCAGAAACCTGCAATGTCTCCCACGGGCAGGTGGTGCTCTCCGTGGGAGCTGCAGCTTCAGCACTGGTGAAAACATCAAAGTCACTGGAGTGGTTTTATTGGGAAGAATTGCACCGGGACCACATACTCTCCTGAGGGATACCTGAGCTCAGCTTTTCCAACAGCTGAAGACAGCAAAGCACACATTTTCTTCTCAGATCCCTCCCCTCAAAGGCTGATGGCTGAGGTTGGCCAATTTTATCCTAAGGCTAGGTTCCTTTCCTAATATGGATAAATCCTCAGGGGAGGAGAATCAGGCTATACCACCAGTGAATAATAAAGCACAGCCTTCAACCTTTCTCCCACTACATATGCGAAGAGGAAAGGGATGTTCAGAGATCAAACAATTCAAAAAAAAGAAAAACCAGTTTGTTTGTTCCTGATAACAAGTCTATTCATTTGTAGGCATAATTTGAAACAGAAGGAAAAAAGTCCTAATGTTGATTGTACTACAAAAGGACAAAACTGGCAAGGAATGGAAATCAGGGCTATTACAAAGAATGAAGAGTTAAAAATCTCTGAAAGAATTATGTTAACTAATACAGTGGTTTTGTCATTAGGCTTGTTTGTGTTAAGCCCTTCAGTTAAGGAGGCTGAGTTCTGAGTCTTTAGTACATGGGTACAGATGTGGCCCCTGATTACAGCTCATCACAAGAAGCCATCAATTGTTAGTCGATTGTTCCATCTCATCTGTTTAGTTGTTTCTGAAGTTCTAATGATACAATAATAAAAATTATCTTTTCTATTTCTGGATGTCATTTGCTCTCTGGTATTTAAAAAATAGCTTGACCACATATGTTTTTCCTGTATTGATTTTTTTTTTAATTTTTTTTTACTTTTTATTTTCCCAAGCTATCATTGGTAGGTGTGAGACACAAAAACTTACACAAGTTGGTTATTGTATCTGTTTTCATATATAAAACTAGCAAAAAAGGTGAAATAAAATAACATGAAGTATCCTATGCCCATACACACTTATGAATATATACAGTAGATTGAAAAGAAAACCCTCAATCAATTGCTGAAGTTCTCTAGATCAATAATTCGTCAGTGGAAAAGCATACGCATATTTGATGTAATTGTGTAAATCCAACTTCAAAATAACTGTTCCTAGAGTTATTATAGCAGGGTTTGATTTTGTTTTTCTCCAACATTTTTGAACTGGAGTGGCAAATATCCAAATTTGAAGAGAAAGACAGAGTTAATATACATAAACCAATTGAGAGTTTCAGCTGCTAAAAGATAAAATCTCTTCCAGCAGTAACTGTACCTCTTTGCAGAGAAACTCCATGTATGGCTAAATCTTGTGTCTTTTGCATATACATTTACATTGGAAAAAAGGAAAAAAAAAAACCAAAACCAAAAACACCCTACATAGTCAGATGCCTCAAGTGACTCCAATTCCAGAGATGTTGACAGAAAATCCAGCACCATTAACTGTGGGGAGCCACATCTTAAAGTGGTTTGGTGTTTATTACCTTAATGCTTTGACTTACATGGGCTACCTGCCTCCCCTCCCTTTTGCAGTGCTGTTATTTATCACAGAGGTATGGTATCCCCATTTAGTGTCAGCAAGGGGCACTGATGGCTCAGGATCTGCCTCAAGCACAGCTGAAGTTCTCACACCTTTGGTGTTCGGCATTGTGCTCCTCTGTGCTCAGCACTGAAGCTCCTGCACAGGAGACTTGAGGAAGCTGAATGCTGAGAGGTCGGAAATCTTACATAGGTGTTTCACAGTGCAAAAGACAGAGAAAACGGTAGTCTTTATGATGATATTCACCGTCTCCACAGTAAAAAAAAAGCTTTCCTGCTACACAACACACATTCTTGTGCTCATGTATGCACAGCCCTTTTCCCCCCACTGCCCACAGGCTACTACTGAAGCCTGTTATTCTTCCCAGGCTGCAAACTGTGGCTCCCATCCTTCAGTCCAGAGAGATTTTCAACTTGGTGACGTATTTGCCTCAATTAAACTTCTGGCCTCTGTGGAGCATCTCCCTTTCCTCCCCCTCTTTTCATGCTATTTTGTACTATTTATGTCTCAAGTCCTCCGAGAGGGGAAAAAAAAAATCCCCAACAAGGTGACACTGGCCCATTGAGGAATTTCTTTCTCACTTCCAGTCATTTTTACAGTAATATTTCCAGATGCTGAGGCATGGGGTGCTCATCTTGTGTCCTTGGCCATTTCAAGTTTTATTGACTGCATATGAGTTGAAAGATATTTCCTTACCCTTTGATCAAACCCGAATACTTTTCTCCCAGATAAAATGTGTCATCAAGCAAATTCCCTGAGCAAGTTTCCATGCAGGGGCACACACCGCTGGACTTGGCCATCTGTAACACACAGTCCAGGCTCTTCCCCAGCGAAGAATGCTTCCAACTAAGGAGAGCACCACTGTTCTCCAACCTTGCCTCAGCCCTAATGAAGGCCTGAAACAGGATTTATCTGCCCTCATTTTTCTGTCTAAAAGTGTAAATCCAGGGCTTGTCACTCCAAGCTTCCTATTTTTAAAGAATTCGCCATTCTTGTGTCCTTTTGACCTGCAGGATCACCTTTCTCCAGTGCTGTGCTGCACACAGGAGAGTTTGAAGAATAAGAGCTCTGGGGGAGAGGCAACCCTTTAATGTGGGGTTTAGGCCCCTGAATGCTGTTCATTGCTATTCTGAAGTCTCAACAAAGGAACAGAAGATTCCTGGGGCCATTTGGAGTTTTCATACTGGGTCTTCCATCCTGACAGCCAGTTAATAAGCAGAGGTTGTTCTGTACAAAGGAACCATTCCTACCAAAAAACTGGTATTATCCCTCACGTGACAGAAATGGCATCCTCGTGTTAAGGTCACCTGCTCAGAGCACAGCACTTAGATGAGCTTGGAATTTGCAAACCTCAAAAAATTCCACAGTTGTGCAACACTGAAATGTCACCTCTTCTTTGCTCTGACTGGAATAATCTGATGTCAGTGAAATGTGTGAAAAAGATCATCTGCTAATACCAGATTTTGCACTGCCTTCCACAGAAACAGGGAGCCTTTCAAGGGGTTCCTGCAGCAAGGCTGATTTTCTACCTGGAGACAAATTAAAGCCTATGAATTGGGCACTGCCATTCCAAATGGTGTCCAGAGGTTTAGATATCATAAACCAAATTACCTGAGCATAGTGGTTTGAGGGACTTGGATTTTAAGACACTTTCTTGCTTTTTGAACACTTGTAATCAAATGCTTGGTTTCATTGACTAAAATGGAAATATTTAGTCTTTCTAGGACTAATGTTTTATTTTATGTTAGTAGCCAGTCAATTTGTTGGTTTATGCACCTGCCTAAATTCCTCACAAAGATAATATATATTATAATATTTTATATATATATATATTCTTGTGTTTATCAAGCTAAAATTTACATGTAGTTAATCAGTTGGGCTGCTCATACTTTCCTTACAGAAGCACATTACATATTGTATCTGCCAAGTATCCTATAAAAGGACAAAGATTTTTTTCACTTGAGTAATAGCCATAAGATCTTCTGGTAGTTTCTTCCCAAATCAATAAGTTACAATATGTCTGATACTACTAGAAACCCATTTCAGCATGTGTTTGAGACAGACCATCAGAGCTGAGGAAGGGATTAATTTCCAGCTATGGGTTAGCAGCATGCATGGTTCTATTCCCATCAATGGGGTAGCCAGGTGCATCTGCATCCTCTTACCATATCCCCTCATCTCTCACCATGACTCTGGCCAGGTGTGGCTGGGGTACAGTTAATTTTATTAACAGCAGCTAGTTTTGACTCTAAGGTTTGGATTTGTGACCACAAAGGTGTTGATAATTCAGGGATACTTTAATTATTCCAGAGCAGCACTTACACAGCACCTTTTGTGCCTCTCATTCCTCCTCACGAGCGAGGGGGCTGGGGATGAACAAGAAGCTGGGAGGGGACACAGCCAAGACAGCTGACCCCAAGTGACCAGAGCAATATCCCACCCCTTATGGTGTCATGCCCACCATATAAAGCTGGGAGAAGAAGGAGGAAGTGGAGCATGTTCCAAGTGATGGTGTTTGTGTTCCTAAGTCACCATTACATGTGATATAGCCCAGCTTTCCCGTGGATGGCTGGATACCTGCCTGGCTGTGGGAGGTGGAGAATGGATTCCTTATTCTGCATTACTGGTGTATGCAGCTTTTGCTTTACCTATTTAACTGTCTTTATCTCAATCCATGAGTTATCTCAGTTTTACCCTTCCGGTTCTCTTCCCATCCCAGTGTGAGGGGAGTGAGTGAGCGGCTGCCTGGGGCTGGACTGTCAGCTAGGGTTAAACCACAACATTCCTACCTTTGTGTTTTCACTTGCCTCTCTACCTTCTTCCCATATCTTGCATTTGGACCCTCTGTAGCACCCTTACCCACCTCCTAATACTGATGTTATCTCACCAAAACCACGCTCACCCTGCCCTCACCCGCTCCCACTGTCTCAGGCAGAGGGGCAGTCTCAGGGCTGGGTGGGTTTCTGTAGCCAAGTGGGATGAGCAGCTGTAAAACAGACCAGTCCCTGGACATGCAGACAGCTCAGGGAGATGCCTCCTTCCGGATTGCTACCGCTCACCAGGAGCTCTGTGCGGTGCTGATTATCCCCTGGCTGCTCCGAGCTTGTGCACTGTAGGAAAGGTGGTAGCTGTTCATGTCCTATCCTCCTTTGAAGTGACTCCCAGAGCACCAGTGATACACAGTTCAGCAGCATCTGATCAAAGTAGTTGCTATTTATGTACACAAATAAATGCTCTGGGACTTTCAACCCCTGCTTTCAAATCAAAATATTGCAATTCTTTTTAATGACAAAGGCTTCTAAAAGAAAAGAACATGGACAGGATTTTGGTTTTAGATGCATCAGCTTTTGCTGGGGAGCTGCTCATTTTCATCTGTTTGTTTAGGGCTTTTTGTTTTGTTTTAAAGCTTTTAGTCCTGATCTTCTCCAGATTCTCTGAGGGGGTGTTAAAGTAATTTGGTAATTTAGAGAGAGAGGCTCATTTTCCCTTTTCTTTTTCTCATTTTCTTTGCCCACTAAAGGAGAAAGCAGTTTTCTGGTGGGCTGCCTCTGCAGTCCAGTGCTGGTATGAGCTGTCCCTCCTCCCCATGGCATGAGGATGGATGAGCCATTGCATGTACATGGTATGCAAAGGAACAGGTGTCACTAGGGTGTCACACACACATCCATACATGATTTTTTCAATTAGCAAACTACAGGCTCTATTGTCAATGAAATCTACAGAATTAATTCTGTTATCAGTGCTGACTACCACACATCAATGCCAACCCTTGAATCACTTTAAAGCCAAAGGATATGAAAAGATGTGATGCACTTTTACTCCATCTACAAATTGTCCCATGGTTTCTTCACAGGTAAACTGAAACTCAATTAAAAAAAATACACAGACATGGGATTTCCTGGACCTACTGGTTAAGCAACCCTTATAAGTTCTGCATGGGATGTCTTAACAGATGGAAACCAGAGAACAAATGGCAATAGTAGATCCTAAAATCAAAGATTCTGATCTTTCCTCAAATGATAAGCATTCCCTCCCTTTGTTGGCAAGGCTAGTTGGAAGCCTAAATTGCTTAACTGGAGCTGGGCTTATTGTTTGAACATAATTATCATTGCTGAAAGATTTCACATTGAGCTTCCAGATGATTTTAAGTCAAAACCAGATGAAAAACACAGAAATGTCAGAACACTTACATTCCTTGGTGTTGGGAGGCGCCAGCAAGCACGAGTAGCAAACCATCCCATAGATGTTCCGAGGTCTGTTTTCCAGCATGTAGTAACTGCAGGGAAGGGCAAGATGAGGCAAAACAGTACAAATTAATATGATACGACTGAACGTGGTTCAGCAGCAACCAATTATACAGAGATAAAATCATTAAAAAAAAAAAAATATTTTTATAAGCAATTCGAGGCAAAGATTTTTTTTTTTCAAGTTGCCTGAATAGAGACTGTGTTTCTCTTCTTCCTTTCCTGCTAAAAGGTAATTAATCAAACATCTAGACATGACAAGAAGTGGTAAATTTGCCTAAAACAACATTAGTCTCCCTGCTGAGTTCAAGCTGCAGTTTGCAGCATGCCCTGAAATAAGATTTTTCAGAATGCTGTTTTCTGAAGCAGTAATCTTTCAAGAAAGTTGGATATGGTTGGCTAATTTTATTCACAACAGCATAAGAATAACCTCTGTAATCTTAGAACCAAATCTGAGCCAGATCATAATAAATACAGGAAAACACCACCCTTACAGGGCAAAGCAGATTAGCTTTTACAGGTTTGGTTTTTTTTTTTTTTTATACTTTCTTGCTGTACTGTTTATAAACTAGTCCTTGATAGCGGAATTACAGTGTGAAGGAAAGGTTTTCCTTATTTGAACTTCTGGGCTGCTAAAAAAGTTAGTGTTGAAATAAGGTAATTGGCTACTCAAGAGTTGGATCCCCATGCACCCTTAATGAATAATTACATGAGAATCATACATATGTTGATGTAACATCATACTGTTGATGTAACGGATATGTCTTTACAAATCACTTGTAAATCACTACATATTTTAATGAAGAGATGAATAAATTCATAATCCATTTAGTGTAGACAGGAACTCAGCACTGGAAACATTTCATGCAACTGGGAATCTGTTTTCTGCTCTTATGTACCTGTCTATGCCTGTGCAGTATGGTTTTTTTTTCCTGGAAAATGAGACATTGTTAGGAAATCACTGCTGAAATGGTCCATCAAAATCAGTTGGTGTATTACTGCATGACAAATAAGGGATATAGGTCCAGGAAATGGAGTGCACAGAGATGCAAGGACGAGACAGGGACTGGAGGAAACTCAGAGAGCAGGGGAACTGCACATGGTTCCTCATTTCTTTCTTACTAGTTTTAAAAGATTCACCCTCACTCTTTCCTTCAAATATCTCTTGTACCCCATCTGTCACTCTACCACTCTCTCAGGAGCAAAACTTCATCTTTCTTCTCTTATGGGGGCCTACCTGATTTTAGCTTGTAAAGCAGTTAATAAATGCACAGGATAAGACTGCCAAACCACAAAACAAAAGCTTGGAAGGCCAAAGATACATATAAATAAATCTATGAAGAAAAGTACAGGACAGTTAGGATGCACAATCTAATAGCTGTATTGGTTTAGGAAAGACAAACAATCCTTCTGATGCTCAATTAAATCAAGCTGGTGGAATAATTCTTGGATTTCACCACAATGCAGAATGATGGAGGACAGGTAAAGAAAACTGAAGAGGATGCTCATGGCAGGTAACCATTCACTGAAGTGAGTGGGAAGCTCTGGAGCTGCAAACAGTGATTCACTGCCACAAAGCATTGGCAACAGATTTGCGTTCCTGGTTACTTTCCAGTGCACCAGATATTAAAGGTAATGTTGGAAATTTGTGATAGCTTTGTATCATCAACTATGGAGAAATGACCCAGTCATGAAAAAATGAATTTTCACAGTGTTATCCTTCCACTGTGAGATTTATTCTTTCTTTCCTTGGCACCTGCCAGGATCAGGTTTGGAAGGGCAACAGACAGAATCCAAGAATAAAGGCTAGACTGAACAAGGGGCTTGTTTTCCTGCTTAAACCCATAGTGCCTTATCTTGGGCTAACCTTGGTGGTGTCATGCCAGACTCAGGGACTTGGGTCCGGGTTTAGGTCTGCCCTCCCACTGGAACAGAAAACCTGGGACAGGAGCAGGAGGTAAAGAGGGGCAGGTGCTGTTCTCAGCAGAGGACAGTCTGCAGAGAGACAGCAAGGAGGTGATGAGCATCCTTGGTGGAGGCATCTGCTGCCTTATCCAGAACAGCAGGGGTGGGACTTAATTTCCTTAGAAATTCACTGGCTAAACCTTTTCATGCAGAAAAATGAAGTGCATTCACTCCTCTTAAAGCCTCTCAGAGAAGAGAATGGATTATGTATTTGCTGTAGCCATGGACAAACACATGAAATGGGGAAGTGTCAGTAGCAGAGGCATTCTTGATTGCATTTAAAAAGGAAATGATCCCATTGCAATTCCATCTTGTGAGGGGACTGGGGACTTACCCCAAGCTGAAAATAGATGCTGAGACAGCATAAGGGATACACATTATTTATACTTGACCTGTTCTTACTCTTAAGGCCACTACTGAATGAAGACAGACGACCAGGCTAGAGGGACCCTTGCTCTGACCTGCTATTGCTGCTTGTAGTTGGCTGTGATCTCAGTCACACTCCAGGAACACCTAATGGATCACCCCACTGAGGGAAATAGTCTGAGTCACACCTAATTTCCACATTCTTGACCTGTCCTGTTTGGCATGATGGAAGAGCTTCTGGGCGGGAGCAGAGGACAAAGCCTGCAGTGTCCCAGGAGGTTCAGTCTTGGTACCTCTAGAGTTCACTGGCAACTGGACTTTGGTTTTCAGGATTACAACTTTGGAACTAAGCCTTTAAAACCTTCCCTGTCTTGCATACTGCTTGTGAGTGTGACAGCGTTATTTTTATTCCATATGGGAGGGAACACCAAAAAAGCAGTGGATGACCTCTCCTCTTGTACCAAAGGTCTCCTTCTTCCTTAAAATTGGTCATCAGTAATAGCGAAAAAAGAAAATAGAAGGAAAAACATATAATTATCCAGCATTTATTTTAAGCTAAAGTGTAGAGGATGACACTTGTAGCCACTGGACAAAGCTGCCAGTTCAGTGGTATTTTGTCTGAAAACTTCCATACAGAATGTGCCATATGCTCATTTTTTCCTCAGGCTGCTTTACTGAGCTGATGAAAAATAGCAAAGAAATGAGATGTCCTTAAGTGCAGACAGCAGCATGTCAGCTGTTACCCTGGGAAGGTCTGCAGTGTGTTATGGAAGCAGTCCTCTGAAAATGGAAACCTTGTTTTTATCCCTCGCATCCACTCAGGGGCTCTCTGAGGTTTACTGCCCGGGCAAGGAGCACCCTGCCAGCTGCCACTTGCCCTGGTGCCTGGCTGTCCCTGTGGCACTGGGGGTGATAAGGACAAGCAGCTACTCACCAGCTCTCTGCTCTGACACACACACTCTGCATTCCCCTCACCAGCACACAGGAGCAAACTCTGAGGACTCCAAGTAGCATGAGGAGTCAGGGCAGCTTTAGAGCTTGTTTTAGCTCATATCTAGTTTATCTTGAGAATTCCATCTATTCAAGCTTGGGCTGAGAGGGTGTTTCTCCTTAACTGCTGGCTTTGCCAAACAATCCCAGGACCTGAGCGTTGCAGGCGGAGCGGCACTCAGCCAGATTCCGGCAGACCAGTTTCTGCTACAGGCTACACCTGTGCAAACACGATGGTTTGAGATTTCTCCTCAAGCACCAGCTGTGCAAGCTGATTATTTTCAGCCAGCACCCTGCTCCCACCTGGATGACCTCATTAGTCCTGACAAAAATTGCAAAACAGCAACTGTGGCCACTATTTAAGTTTCTTGCTCTTTATGATGTATGAGGGGAAGTTAAGAGGGAGCTTTTTACAAATCACATCGTCAGTCTGTTTAGCTGGCAGCTAGACAAGTCCTTCATTTTATTTGTAAACTGTGAAAATTTCACACAGACTCACTGATAAAATAAACCTGGGAGCTTGCAGGGCCTCTTTAACAGGGGTTCCTGTGCTATAGGGAGTGTGGGTTATACAACATCTGCAAACTACACAAAAGCCAAATGTCAGTAGAAATTACTCTCTAAACTAAAGAGACATAGTGGCAGAAACTGAAAAGGTATGTAAGGTGAGGTTGTATTTTAGACTATTTGCTCACCCTGCAAAAAAATGTTGAGAGTGCAAATATATGCTTGGGTTTGCAGACTTTCAGATATAATATTGTCAAGGATATACATATCCAATGTAGCAATTTCTTTCTCACCATTACTATCAGAATTATACTGAGCATAAGAGACCATTACAAGGATGGACTTAACAAACAGCATGTATTTTAAGTGCCTTCAGCCAGTCCTAAAACCTGTTTTGACTCCAAACAACACAACACACACCACACTAACAGCTCCTTAGACTCCTTTCTGTTGTGTAGAAAGGACCCAAGAGACTAAAATGTCTTGGTAAATCTCACTGAACAGCTATGTTAGCTAATGCTGTCAACTACTGACAAATGTGCCAGCTGTTCACATCTGGAGAGAAGATACTTTATGCTCCTAAACATGCTGTAGTGCCAGCATAGACCCTACAGGGTATTCAAGGCACTTTCATGCAGCTCCTTTGTAGGATGCAGGACTTAGAAGGTGGCTCTCTGAAGCTACAGCTGGAGGCCAAGCTGGATTTCTTTGAGCATTTAAAATGGCACTGCACACCTGTGGTTGTTCCTGTTCCATTTCTAGTAATAGAAAAAGTTTTCTAGTTGTTCCAAACAGCTATTTCTTCTGTGAGACTTCAGTAAGATTAAAAACATCTTCTTTAGGGTCCCTTCCAAGCCTAACTATTTTATGATTTATTAAACTCACCAATGCTTTTGAAACATTTAAATGTATTATTTTAGCAGAGATGAAAAAGCAAAATTTATCAGTATTGTACCTACAGTCAGCTTTGACATGAAGAGAGGCTGTCAGATATTTTGACATTTAAAAAGTACTTCCCAGTGCCTTGGGTAGAGCAAAGGTAAACGGGTAAGTCCTTACCCTGGGAGACAAGGACCGCACTCTGCATCATTCTCCTGATCACCAGGTGTCATGACTGTGGCTCGAAAAAACCCCTCGCAGTCCTTGTGCCGTCTGCATATCTGGTAACCTCCTTTGGAAAACTTCTCTGAAGGGCAGGGGATGCAGCCGTAGTCCTCATCTTTGGTGCCATATCCACATGTCTGCAACAACATACTGTCAGTGAAAAGCAGGCTTGTGCTGCACGCCAACTTCTAGCAAAAGAGAATGCTTTGAAGAGGGGCCTGGCCCATTGGCTCTGCAGCACAAAGGGAGAAAAGTCTGTCCTTGGCCTGTTAGTGTCTGTCCTAGAAAGGCCATGCAAAGATGTAAGGATGCAGCAAGCTGTGTGCTGGAGGGGGAGAAGGGGAACCGGAGCATCATACTCCTTGCAAGTGGCCCCCTATACTACTTCTATCATAGTCCAGCAAATTGTGGAAGGGAATTTCAGCTGCTGCTTAGATAGAAAGTGCACTGAAAATGGAAGAATAGACTCAGACAGGAGAAACACAGCTGCAGCAGGGCTATCAGCAGCTTTCATGCTAGGAGAGCCCAGAGGGAACAGCCCAAAAGGCAATGTTTGGATGAGATTTTGTAACCTCTGAACTCACGTGACCCAGCTGAACATTACTTTTAGATTAAATAAAACTAAACCCAACTGGTTATTATTCAAACATACTTATTGAGGACTACCAACTGTGTGAAATGCTTGCAATAGGATGTTTATCCCATTAAAACCAAACAAGATTTCAGTAATTTATTTTTTTAATAAGCAACAATTATCTGCTGTAAATCAAGTGGTTACTTAGGAACCATAATATAAAAAGTCGCAGAAACATCCAAGTTCCTCTAGTGCCAAAATATCTTAGCAGGAGAGCAAAATGAACTTGTTGGTGTGGGGGCCAGACTGACCAATTTATCACTCAGTGCAGGAAGGTCAGCATCAGATTCTCACTAACTACTGAGATGAGAACAGACTGGCAGAGACTGCGTATGGAACTTTTACCTTTCAACTTTTACAGTATCCCTTTTAACAGGCTGATCCTGGGATGTGGATTGCTGGCATGCATGCCCGATGCCTTGCTCCCATGGCACACTTGGAGGTGTGAGCGCTTCTGCTTAGGTATCCATAGCCTTCCCCATTTCCTTTCCTACCCGTACATTGCTGCCGTGTAACAAAGCATTTGTTTTTTGCATTTGGTGCTTGATATGAGCCCCCCCACCATCAGAAGAAGCTGAAATTACCATGTAAGGTTCTTCACCCGGCTCGCACTTGGGGCAGTCATGGCACATGCCCGTGGTCTGGTTGTAGTACTCATTCTCACCGCAGTTGGAGTATTCGGCACTGGCAGAGTACACCAGGGAGACCTGTCACCAGAGAGCGTTCCAGAGCACTGTCACTTGCACTGCCTTCATCCTCCATGCCTCACCCCCTGCCCTTGCCCAGCTGCTGTGGCTCAACGTGCAGCAGGACCAGCACTGCAGTGTCAAACATCTCTAAAGCTCAGAAGCAGAAGTGGTGACGCTATTTGGAATGGAAGCAGGCGCAGGTTTCAGCAGCCTGATCCTTCCAAGTGTTTCCCAGAGACTGACATCCATGCCTGTTGGCACAGCCACTCCTTAGAGCACTGAAGGCACTCATATGCTCTCCCGCACAAGCAGATGCCCAAGTTCACACCCTCACCACTCCCAGCACTAATGAGCCTTCAGAAATGTAACTGCAAGGGACAACTATAGCAACCCGAGATAATGCACAGCCCCGGGCCTCAACCACAATAGGGCTGTGCTTCATGTGACACCCAGGCTAATCTGCTCTTCTAGCACCTTCTGCCTCTGCTCCATCCTGGGTCCTTCTCCTTTTCCCTCCTCCCTAGTAGCCACAGTTTAAGCCGCAAATTCTCAGGTGTTTTACGGAATGAAAACCGATCACTGCATTGAGGTTCAGTCCCTAGGTCATGTGTGGTTCTGCCATAATTCACAGATGGTTGTGAATAACCCAAGCAGAGCCCTGTTATCTTTGCATGCTAGAGAGACATGTACACACGTAAATACCTACCACCAGGAAAGGGAACACGTGAGTCCATTTACATTCACCCAAGTGAGCCATACTCTCTTGATATTTTACCTGAAAAGACAGAATTGGTGATTGTTTATGAACATGAGTAAATATTTGTGTGTGTTGCCAAAATAAGAACAGAAAGGCTCATAAGCAGAACAAAGGTTATATGGGAGTGATGCCCAGAGGTCTAAACAAAGAGGAGGAGATGTGCACGTGCAGTGGTGCACACTCACAGACACCACACACCCTTACTGCACATCTTTCCTCTCTTTGAGAAGATGATGGCAGGAGGGAATCCAGACTCACCATATTTACAAAAATCTGTGAAAGATGAGGAACCAAGTCTGAATTCTGGCGCTTCTTGGCTTGCTGAAAAATCCTCCCATGGAGGAACTGAGGGCTGCATCTTGACAGCAAATGAAGGAGGGCTGGGGGTCAGTGGCCTGGCTTGTGTTCACACCAGTGTGCTCAACCACACTGCATCAGGTTTGTCTGGGAAAGATCTGTACGGAGCAGCCAAAGCACAGGCAGGGAGTGAACCAATGGCAAGCAGTGTGGGCAGTCAGAACCCTTTCCTTGCTGGCTCCTGTGGATGCACTGAGAAAAGCCCAGAGCTGCTTTCCCTTCTTTAGGAAGCATCAGCTGCTTTTTGTTCTTATTAAGCAAACTCCACACTTAAGTTAAACCCAAGGAAGGAGCCAAACCTTAAATCTGAAAAGGTATTAAAACAGTTGGGAAAAAGAAAGACTGAAATCAATGTTACAGACATGTGCTAATTTATTTAGTTTCTTAAAATTATTAATTTTGAATAAGAGCTAATGTTACATATTCATATACTGGATTTCCTTCTAAGGTGAAAAATGAGACAGGAAAAGGAGGCACAATTATTTTTTTTTTTTTTGCATGATACAACATATTTAATTATATTGTTACAGCACATAATATGCCCTAGGGATTATAGAGCTTCAAATTGAAAATGTTTGAGACACAGTTGCAACACTTTGGTCCTAGCAGATGTAAACTACTCTTTCAATTTTCCATGTCTTAGATGCTGTGAGACTTCTAGCCTCCCAGAAGAGTATAATTACTGCTTTGTGCCACATTCGAGCACACAACTTACATGAAAGCAGTGCTCTAGTTTTTGAGATAGCTGCTAACATCTACATTTTTAAACACCAAGTAGATTAAGCAAAGATTATATCACTCCAGCATCAAGCTATGAACTTGCTTTATATGTTGCTTCCAGCAATTGGGCTAGCTGAGACAGGTAACTGGGTGGGTGGGTGGACAACCTGAATTATGAGTACATTTGTTTGTGCAGGAAATTGCACTTTGAAACCTAGAAACAAAAGAGAATCAGAGATAAATTTCCCTAAATTGGGAGGTAAGAGACGGAAAATAGTAATTCCATTGTACGAAGTGTCAAACATGAATCTGGATGAAGGCTTTGTCTGTGGCAGTGCAGTTGCCTGGAAAAGTTCTAAGGATATAGTCTTAATGCATATGTCTGTTAAACTGTACCCTAATTCTAAAAGAGTTTGTTAGACCTTAGATATTAACATTATTAAGGCTGTGTCCCCACTGATACTGCTAAATTATCACATTTATTATAAATCTGGTCTGAGGCTGCTCAGAACCAAAAATTTCATCAGTAAATATTGAATTTGTAACTTTACAGTAAGAGTATGTCTTACAGCAAAAACATACTTCAGTTGCTTTTAAGCCGCCCAGATGTTTGCTGTTTGAGGGACTTGTATGCAATCATGGCCAGATTTGAAAAATGGAAATGAAGAAGTGTAGCCCACTAATGTACAATACAATCTTCTTCATTTGGCATTTATTTACATAAAATGTTGAAAGGGTCAAGCTATACATACATAAATAAAATATTTTTCTCTCTCTTAATATAAATATGCATGTGGGGTATGTTTTGTATGTAAACATAGTTTTTTTCCCCTGCATTCCATTATTATACGCAGCAATATGCCAAGCATATGGGAAATACTTTTTTTTAACTGGAAAAAGCCATTTCAAAGTGCTAAACATGGCTAGATTAGAACTCCAGGGGAGACTTTCCCCCCCAATCGCAATATCGAAAATGTTAAATTTTGGTATTCATCCTCCTGTTTAAGTGCACTGCCATAAATTGGCTGTATTATTTCTGCTGGTTTTATCTGTTTGTTTGTTTGGGGTTTTTGCTCCTGTGGAATTAAAACTCGAAACAGTTACTTTAAATTTGTAACACAGGAGTGAACACAGGTGTGGGGGGAGGGAGATGAAGGAGTTTTCTGGCAATAGGGCCACAGGCAGTTACTTAGCTGAAGGTATCTACCAAGGTGTGTCAGGTTGCTCTTGGGCTTGCTGTCAGGGTTCAGGCATGGTTAGTGATATCTGCACCATGCTATCTGTCATTCATTAATCCTATCCACACAACAAGGGCTCTTCTAGTGCCAAGATCCCTTTTGTCTCCAGCTGACACCTATGAAGACATGGACAATCAGCCAGCTTCTGCCAAGAAGCAGGAAAAAGAGCGAACAGATATTATGGCCTCTAACCATTAAAAGAAATTAGTTCTTAATGAATTATTCCACGTTGGCTGAAGCAAAGGACTGTCTCCTGTGGGATGGCATGAAGCAGTGAGCGGGAAGGAACTGGAGATGTATTGTTTGTTGGGACTACGGTATCACTCCTAAGGAATTCAGGATCTCTGGCAGCTTGTCTGCCAAGCCCTCCAGAGATCCTGATTTGTGTTTTTGTTTGGGACGTGTGGGTGTCTCCGGAGAGGAGGTGTAAAACATAGACCTGTGTCTTTGTGGATCAGGTGTGCAACACACAGCAAGTCTCGTCATGACTGGCGGGGGTTGCTAATTACAGCTATATTTGTCTTTTGGGCATATTTGTTATTAGCTGGTAAGAATATACACATCAGATGACAAGAAAAGGAAGACTATTTTCCCAGTGGCAACCACAGCAAGAAATGCTAGAGACTCCTTGTCTCAGCTACTTTCTGTAGACTGCAAGGCAGAAATTTGGGGAACGGGAAAAGAGATGACTGGGACCCTGTTACTCAAATATTTCTCCTCTCAGACCAAAAATTCTTCCATACAGTCCTTGTGGTTTCCTATCAAGAACTGGCAGATACAAATAAGTGAATATGTGTAAGTAATAATGTATAAGTGAATAAGTAATTAAATAAATAAATCACCAGGTAGAAATTGATTGGTTCATGCTGTCCAAACAAGAAAAAGCGTCATTCATTGTAGTTAGCCTTTGAGTTTGGTAATTTGCTTAGATTATTAGGTAGCATTGCCATGATTTTATCTATGATTGTAATCAGAGAAAATATATGAAATGTGAAAACAGTGAGGTTGCCACAGCTGATGTACTAAGCTATAGCTCACAGCTTTCAATGGATGACCTTATATGTTCTTTTAATGCTCTGGCTTCAGTAAGTAATATAGTGGAAAAATAATTTCCTATCACAGACTTTTTTGTATTTTAAAATACAGTTGAAAAAAGGAGGAAAACAAACACATAGATTGAAGTACAGAAATGTTTCTCATGTAGAGAGATGGGGGCTTTTTGGTATCTCAGTATTTCTTTCATTTCATCATTGATATAGATATACTTCAAGGACAGAAAACTTAACCTTGTGAGAGGGAGAGGCACAACCACTGTCTCAAACATTTTCATCAGTTCTGCTAGGTCTATGTGCATTTCTTTTCTGGGGTTTCCTAAGCAGCAGTTTGGTTATCAGGTCTGTGGCTATGAATGTAATCCCTAAGTAGCTGGCAAATTGATATCAATCCTCAATCCCTATCCAAGAGCCCAACTAACAATAGCAGAATGCAAGACAAAGGCTTTCATATAAATAAAAGTGGGCAAGTTGCATGTACTTCACAGGGGCCACCAGCAAACCCAGCGCTTGCCCTGAGTTCCCAGCGTTTATGGGAGGAAGCTCGCAAACCACCTTTTCCACAGACTGTCACAGTTTTTTGCAGGAGCTCAGTAGATAATCTCTGTATGCTCCCGATGGTGCTAAATCTTTCTTAATTGAGATAAGCATATAATCCTCACTGCAGGGCCTCACAGGCTTCAGAGTTCAGCAGCAGAGTTCAGTCTGGCTCCAGACTTCTGAAAAAAGATGCAGTCTGAGTTTTGCTTCCAGGAGGGAAGCCCATTGCTGAATGACAATGATGGCACTGCATGCTCAGGGACAGAATAAACTCAGTGAATTAAAGTAAATGGAAACACAGAGATGATAGAAGAAAACAATTTTGTAGCCTTAATTACAGTTTGCATTGTTGTGAAAAAATACTGTATGGAACATTATTACATTTGTAGGACAACACCAGCTACACTGTTTCCCACTGTTTCTTTATCACTTCGACCTTGCAAATACTTTAAGAATTTCTTCAGAAGGATGTAAAAAGTGCTAAAATGATACAGCTCCATTCTTCCTTTTTACCTGAAACATCAAAAGGCAGTGAAAACAGTCCAAGCTACACATAAAACTTTAATTGCCCTGTGATCTGGCAACTCTGTCAGAAAAATAATTGATTGATCCGGCACAGAAACAAGACCTTTTCCAGTGGGAACAGCATTGACAAGAGGAGACAAAAGATTCTTTAATTTGTTAATGGGGGCACTGTGTGTTGAGACCTGGGGACAATCAAGCCTCATGAAGAGCCATCCATCTCCTACAGACTTGTTTATTTGGAAACTACGTCTGAAAGTTGGTATTGGAACCTGTTTTTTCACCTTACATAAAGATGTATCAGCTCTCGGGTAGGTGGCCCACCAGCTTTATGAAAAGGTCTTCAGGGGAAAAAGGGGCTTCCATGAAGGAACAAAACAAAAGCAGCAAAGAAGGAAAGGCTTTTTTCAACACACTTTGCATGGCTGACACACATTTTTGCAGAAAGCGGGGATTAACAGGGTGCAGGGCCTGAGAAGACCCTGGGGTCTCCCATAGCACACACTTGGCTGGGTCCGAGGCAGCTGCACCCTAGCCCCCTTGCTATTGGCATGGTCCTGATTCAGCCTCTCCCCTAGGCTGACACTGGTGTCACCTGCCAGCAGCATCCCTCCAAAACCTAACCCTGCCAGGCCGGGACTGCTGGGTGACCACTGTGATCTCCGTTCCTGCTCTAAAGTCCTTTCAGGGCACATGGCTCCCCTCTCCCTGCTGCTCCGAGCCACTTGGGGAGGTGAGAAGGGAGTGAGCACAGGATAGATTTTTTGGGCATGAAAACAGTAATTAATTTATCTCACAACCTGCCACCATAACACATCCACTTCAGTGATATTCATGCTAGAAAGGCTGATGTTTTGTTGGGGAAGTGATACTGTAGGGAAAAGGCACTCATGACCTCCTGCCATGGAAGCTACTGCTATTGGTGATGCTTTATACAAACAAGAAAATCTTAGGGCAAAAATGTGAGCAGGGATGTGCATCTCCCTCAGTCAAAAGGCTACCCTGATCTTAGGATAAATTACATAGGCTCTTTTGCTTCCTTATTGGTTTTTTACTACAAATAAAGAAATCTGTGGTGTGTCCTGATGCATTATTACAGAAAAAAAAATAAAAAACAAAAGCAAAAAAGAAACCTTGTCTTTCTGATATATATATATATATATATATATATATAATGGGAAAAAAATCTTGAATTCTTTGGACAGTCCCCAGAAGGATTCTCCTCAGGTGGTATAGGCTTACTTTCTACCTCTGCTTGTTTTTCTAAGGTGATTTCCATGAAGACTTTCCGATTATTTTCAGCTCCTCCTAATATCAGAAAGTGCTACAATGGACATATTATTCCTTCTGGTTTCCTTGCTTATGTATTGGTTTTTGGAGGGCTTGGGCTTTTCTTTTAAGAAGCACTGGCAAAGGTGGTGGTGCTGGGGGCACATTAGGGCTGTACCTCATCCTCCCCAGCAGAGCTCCTGCTCCACCGCCCAGGTGAGCTCACCCCATTGCCAGTTCACAGATGCCAGAGGGCATCTGAGTTTTCTGTGTAAATAGTGGGGAGATGGATCTCACATCACCATGAAAAATTGCAAGTGAACATGCTAGACTCCCCAGCCTAATACTTCTAAGGTGAGAATTAATGAGCAGCAACACAGTTGTTCACTGTCTGATGGGTTGTCACGGTTCCACCTCAGCTCGGTGCTTTCTCCATCACCACTTCCTAAGAAGTTTCCCCAGCTACACCTACCCGAGGGACAGGAAACTTGGTTTTGGAATTTTGCTTCCAGGGGCAAGGTAAAACTGCTGATATGGAATTCAGAAGCTCTCCTGAGACAAGTATTGCTTTCCATTTGGAGCAGAAAATTAAAAGCTTATTAGGAAAATACAAACTACTAAAGCAATGATGGTGCTTTTCTAATATCTTTTCCTTTTTACTGTGTTTTACTGTTCTAGATGACAGGTAACATAGTAAGAACAGTCTGAGTCTTGTCTTTCATTATTAAGACCAATAAGGATTTAAGCTCACACTTTGCTTCCATTTCACAGGATCTGTTCCTGGGAGCTGCTGATTACCTTCAAAGATCACAATATTTGGGAAGCAGATGATTCTTAGTACAGTGCCTAAGTAGTTACACTGTCATTCTTTAAATACAATAATGGTTGATTATTGTATTTATTATTGTATTACTATTTAAATACAACAATGGTTGAAATTTAGAAATACTTTACAGGAAGGAACGGAGGTGAAATTCTGCAGTGACCACTGACAGAATTTATTGAAATTGTAAATAGAAGTCCCATGGTAACCATTCAACAAATAATGCCCGTTCTTAGCTCTACAGCACATTTGCATTTCTTAGCTAAAAACCAAATATTGTTAGAGAGGTCAACACAGTTCTGGTTTTTCCATGGTTTACATGAAAACAACTGAATTACTGCATCTGACAGGCACAGTGAATAGCAGCTGGGGTGCAGTGGGAGGGAGATGCAGTAGAGCGTGGTGGTGCCTCTGAAGGTAGCACAGAGCAGGTCCCTGTGTGGGGCAGGATGCCATCAGGAGGGTCCTGGCCATGAACTCTCCTTCCTTGTACAAGCGCATTAAACAACAGTGCAGCAGTTTCACTGTTTGGCAAAGGTGATGGAGGCAGTATTAGGTCATGGCCATGTATACTTTGGTACTTGATGTTAGAGTCCCAGAAAAGTCTCTTGTTTGTCAACAGGCCTCTGTCTTACAGACAAAGGGATACATACGCTGCCAACAAACATTAACTTTTTTATTATTCTACTTTTTATATAACTGTGTTTGAAGGGGACTTATTATTTTTGTAAACTAAAGGCTGGCTGCATTTAAATTCAAAACTACATCCCAAGCTGCCTGGGCCACCATTGTTGGGGAGAGCGAGGAGAGGAAGCAGAGGGAGGAGAAGCTCTCCACTGGGAACAGGGACCACACAGAGAGCAGGCGCCGTGCCGGGTGCCTGAGGGGAGAGGCGGCTGCAGGGCACGGCACAGAGCCTGGAGCACCAGCCTGGGCTTGTGAGCCCCAATGCCCCAAGCAGGGAGTTGAGGCATGGTCCATGGGAGCAGCCCCCGTGTGCCCCATCCACCCACTCATCTCATGGACATGGCTGCCCCTGGGGGTCCACTAAGGGGATGGGGCACAGAGGCCAAAACACAGCTCCTGGTGCCACTGCCGGGCAGAGGAACACGCCTAAGCAACCAAATCCCCCATATCTGTGAGTACTTGCGAGCTACGACCTGCTGAGGCTGCTATTTATGCCAAGCACCACATGCACAGGCAAGAGAAGGAATAACCACCACCTCGGCTAGGAAGAGCTGAAGTTCCAGCCCATCACACGGACATGTTTGTAGGAACTGCGTGTTTACAGGCACGCGTGTGTACACAAACACATCTATTTATACACACATGCCTTCAGAGAGGCTGCCTGTCCCTCACAGCTCTGTTCAGCCGGGATGTCCCAGATCTCAGGTATTGTTCTAGTGCAGTGGAATCTCTATGGTCAACATGCTGTGTAGGGTTCCAGTTACAAAGTACGCTGCCTCCGTGCCTAGAGAAGGAGGGAGAAATGGCTTTCTTTGTTGCAATACTTTCTCTTTCGAGTCACTAATCACAAAATCTCTCCATAATTTCTCTGAGGCCCTCATTTCATTTTTAATGAAGGTGTTTACATTCCTAATTAAGGAGCCCATTAAGCCTAGTGGAACCTTATCTGATAAACCCATTAGTAGGCTATGACAAGCTGAGCCTTTCAGGTTAGCAAGCTAGCTTCAAAAACTGGTTATCCTCTGGGCTGAAAAATGCAAACCAAGAGCTCACAATTAAGTTGGGTTAATTACAAAATACCAGAAATGCAATAATGTATTTAAAAATACAACACAGGTGCTAATGACTTTTTTTTTGTTTTCTCCTCCCCTCTTCCTTTTTTCTCCTCTCTTCAGGAGCTTACAGCCTGTCACTTTGCTCCCAGGTAACACCCCACCATGTTCCACAGGTGTTAACCACTTTTTTCTCTCATGTGGAAGGATTTATTAGCATAGCAAGATTGATCCAAGAATTCTTGCTTCTGCCTTGCAGTTAGCATGGATTTTGCTGCTGCTTTCTGGATCTGATGAAGGAACTAGGCTTGAAATGTTTATTTTTTCTAGGTCTATCAGCTGGTCTAATAAAAGACATCAGGTGTCTCTCCATGCCTAGTCTCTCACCACAACCATCACACGACTCAGGAGAACTTTGAGACACCACCACCTTGCCACACAAGGTGTCAGTTTGTGAAAGTAACAATTTCACTTCCTTCCTATGAAGCAGCAGCCGTGTGACTGCACCTTGCCTGTTTGGGAACAGTGATTGCTTTCCATCATGGCATGCTCAGCCACAAGTTATTCCAACTTGCAGATCAATACACTCACTTAAATAAGACTGGTTTTGAGAGACCAGGCAGGAATCTTCAATTCAGTAATTGCTCTTTTGATATGACCTGTAGGACCTATCTCATGTTCCTTATGCATATGAGTGTAAAATGTTTCATTGAAGTGCAAGCAGTCCATGGTACCTGATTTATTAGGAATTAAAGCTTCCTGTCAAGGAGAGCTTAGGAGCCAAGCACTGCCTACCAAGGACATACTGCACATCGAATTTGTGCCATGTCTCTATTTCTTCAGTGATTTTACAGGAGAGGGAATAGGCTACGAGCACACACCTTGAAAGAAGGGGCCAGTGGTGTCCAGGGGCTGCTTGCTGCAGGTAGCTGAGCAAACTGGAAACCACTGCACATGCTGCAAGCCACCCTGCAGTATCTGAAAGCCGAGTTTTGCCACCTGCTGACCTGACAGCAAGCACTCCAGAAAGCATAGGCAAAGCAGGGCTGTTCAGGCTGGCAAACTAATGACCTGGAAGGCAAGCCTGTGTGGTGCTCAGAAAATATATCTGCAGGAAGGAAGCTGCATTCCTGCTGCTAGTGCTGTGCCAGGTGATGATTTTGCCACATGCACTACAAGGGTGTTCATGACCCCTTCCCCACCCACCTGGGGAGGGCTGCTGACTGCCTCTGGCTTGGGTACTGCTAAGCCTAGCCCACATATTCTCTTCAAATATACTGTATTTCACATCGGCTGTATATTTCTTCTTTTCCCCACCCCATTAATTGGTCATTTAACTGATTCAGATGCCTTTTACGGTGCTACAAACCGACTAGGCTGCTGAGCAGAAAAGATATTTTTATCACTCATAAGCTCATCCCATTCCAGTGACACAGGCGCAAGAAAACATGGAGATGTGGTTTCAGAAGCACTACCCTGTCCTGACACAGAGGTGATGTGATGCAAATACGGCAGAGCACTGTGGAAAAGATGATGACACCAGAGAATAATTGACACAGTGGTGAATATCATAGTCTTGATTTCTACCATCTAGATGTTTAGTAGCATGTTTTACAATTTATAGTCATCTAAAGCTGCTTTTTGATAAAAGAGTCTTTGGACATGCCATGAGTCTGACTGTAACTGTGAACGTAATTTCAGGTTTTATAATATTCTGTGTTGCTGTAGGGAAAACTAAATGATGATAGGAAAGGGATCTCTGTGAAGCAATGACAGTCCTAAGATATCTGGTAGACAAGGAGCCAGTGAGAGTATTTAAAGTTATCTCCAGAAATGTCCAATATAATGAAATAAATATAATCTTTTCTGTTACCAACCAGAAAGTGACAGATTTTCCTACCAGATGATGAGGGATGTTGTAGTGAATAAATACAGCTCCTTACAGCTGCTTTAATAGTTATGTGTAATATCTCATCAGCCTTAAGATATTTTGGACTTGGCTATTCTTTAAAAATGAGAACTTCCTATAGCTCTTCTTAGAATCTTGGAAATGTGAAGTGCCACCCACAAACAGCTGAAGACCTTCTGCTCCCTCTAACTGCAGTGCTTGCTGAGAAAGGAGATATTCTGGGACAGCACTATTTGTTCTGCAAATTTTAAATCGGATGTGAATCATCCTCCCCATAAACCACATTTGAATAGATTTAATAGTGCCCACCCAATGGTTAATTTAATGTTTTGATTTAACGCATGTCCCGTGAGTGTTTTCTTCACACACTTGACAAGTGAAGGTTGGCAAAGCTCGAGCTCCTGAACTGGGTTCTGAGTCCACTGGGGGGCAGTGCATTAGCACATATATAAATAGCTGCTATTTATATAAATATATAAATACCTGCTTCTGAGAAAGCAAGATTTCCAGAGAAATGTTTAGCTACCATGAGACATTCTGCTTAAGGAACAAATACGCACGGATATCTCTCCTATATGTACTATTAGATTACTGACTTGCTAGCTAAACAACCAATGCTAACCTGAGGATGAAACCAAGTCTGAGTACAGAGATTGTTTAAACTATTTATTGGCACCAGGATCAACAGATTCTAAATTAGCTACAAAGCTGCAGGGAATCCTGACATGTGAAATCAGTTTGGTGTGGGATTTT
>VZRN01000659.1:1110881-1141559 GCA_013397935.1 Dasyornis broadbenti | reverse complement strand
TTTTTAATTCTTAGCCCCTCAGGAGATTTGAGATGGTTTGATGTTCATCTGGAGGCTTGTCAAAATTCTATAGAAACCTAATAGCCTGCCAACATGGGTGGTTGCTCCTTGGAGGCATTTCGGCATGGCAAAAGTCCTGTCTGCATGCTGCAAACCTGTATCCGTCAAAGGCTGCTTGGAATGGCACGAAAACAGGAGCTTTGTGGTGTCAGAACGCCGTGTGCAGGTTTGCAGGGGTAATGTATGCACATCCCAGCTCTCCCGGGGCCGCCAAACTGTGGGAGGAATCCATCTGGCCCCTTAATTATTCTGAGCCGTGCCTAAGAGTTAAACCCCACAGGGTGCTGCCACACCCATGTAGCAGGGTTTGGGTGGGACGGGTCTCCCTGCTCTCTGGTTAGAAGAGAGATGAAGACCGGAGGGCAGCTGGGGAGGAGGGATGAAGCTGGGCAGAAGCAGAAACCAGGGCAAAAGTCTGGGCATGGAGTGCTGTTGTCCAGATCAGGAGCCTGCACTGGAGGGAGGGCAGCGAGAGTGGAAACAGGAATGGGAAATGTGACATAACTGGAGGGCAGCAGAGCCAAGCACAGGCTGCAGCTGCCCTCTGGAGGGGTCCTGCCTGCTGGGCTCCATGGCCGTTTGCCTGGTGGAGTCTGGGTTACACGACTCTGGAAAATGGAATGGGGCCTCCAGGGCTGGGGGCAGTCACAGTGCACAGGCCCTCCAGGCTTGGAAGTAATCACAGCATGATGGAATGGCATGGGTTGCTGAGGCTTCGGGAAGCAGAATTGGAGCCATCCTGGGCTGAGCAGTGGGAGAGGGAAGAGGATGAGCCTTAAACCAGCCTTGTGATGAGGCTCAAGTCCTTACTTGCAGGCATGGGAGAAGGCATCTCAACAGAAAGCTGGGATGTCTGCCCCATGGCAGCACAGAGTGACCTGCTCATGCTTTCCCAGCAGAGCTCTGCTGCACTGTGCCAAGTGCCTGGGGATGGTGACAAGAATTAGAGTCAAGAATTGCTCAGCAGGACAAAACTTAGTTACACACCACCCTGAAGGAAGACATGTGGCTTTTCTGGCCTGAATCTATGAGCTGGAAATTGAGGGATACAAACACACAGAGCAGCTACCATAGGTGAAACACAGGAGCTGCATGGCAGCAGAGAAGGCACTTGGGCAGGTCCTGCCTTTCTGAGCAAAGTCCTTGCCCTGAGCACTGCACGTGGAGGAACCAGTTAGCTCAGAGGAGTCAGAGCTGGCAGGCAGACTGGGACTGCCCAGGACATGTCCCTGGGAGAGATATGTGCTTTCTGTAACTCAGTGCCACTCACACTGGGGCCCTCATAATGGTTTTGCAGTTGCACAGCTGAGAGGAGATGGGTGCTTCTCTGTGCCTTGTTTCAGACTGTAGAGAAATATAAATGGGATATTCACCTTCACTACAAAAAACACACTGAGGTGCTGAAGTGTGTCCAAAGAAGGGCAATGAAGCTGATAAAGGGTCTGGAGCACGTCTGATGAGGAGCAGCTGAGGGAGTTGGGTGTTTAGCCTGGAGTCTCAGAAGGGACCTTATCACTCTCTACAACTGCCTGAAAGGAGGCTGTAGCCAGTTGGGAGTCTGTCTCTTCTCCCAAACGATAAGAGATAGAAGAGGAATTGGCCTCAAGTTGCACCCAGGGAAATCTAGATTGTATATATGAAAAATTTATTCACTGAAAGGGTGGTCAAGCATTGGAACAGGCTGCCCAGGGAAGTCACTGTCCCTTGAAGCATTGAAAAAACATGTAGATGTGGCACTTGGGGACATGGTTTAGTGGTGGACTTGGCAGTGCTGGGTTAATGGCTGGACTCCATGGTCTTGGTTGGTATTTTTCAACCTTAAAGATTATGATACCTGCACCCGGACTACACCTGTGTCTGATGACTTGCCCTAGTCCCTGTCACTGTTCTTGTTCCCCTTTGAGTATATTTGAACAGGTTTTGACGCAGAGCTGGGCAGAGGTGTTAGAGCTATTTAGGATCCCTCTAGGCTAGGAAGAGGCAGAACTTGCTGGAAGTTTGTGCTTACTCATCAGTCCCTGAATTTCGGAGCTTGTGGAGGAGGAGATTCTCACTGCGCTTTGTGAGTTTTGTTTTGCTTTGCTTTGTTTTGCTTTGCTTTGGGTTTTTTTGGTTTTTTTTTTTTTTTTTTCAGGGCTGGACATGCCATGGATGGCTTTGTCTGAGAGCCTTGCAGCCAAGAATGCAGGTTTACCTCACCACAGGTTGGTGGAACACATTTGGACTTCACAAGGAAGAGAGGAGGTCTCTTAGGAGGCACTTACAGAAATGGCCTGTCTAGGTCCCACAGAGCTGAGAAGCTGTATTATGGCTGTGGCAGGATGAGGGGTGGAGTTGGATGTGTCGGGCTCTGAATGGGAGAGGAGGGCTATTGGGAAGCAGTGCAGTGAGTTCTGGGCTGGGGAGAAATGCTACATGTCTGGTTGGAGGCATGTCATTCCACTCAGCTTATGGATAGCAGAGCAGTGCAAGGCAGAAAGCAGAGCTGCCTAAAACTAGCTAAGATAATTCTAAGAAGATTAAAATAATTTTGGCAATTAATGGATAATTCATATTTATCAGGATTATAAGAAAGAAGAAGAATAGCTTACAGCAGTAAATTTAAGTGCTTTTTTTACTGTCCTGGCACTTGCAAACTCACCGTAATTGCAACAATGAGAGGCTGAAGGCTCTCCATTGATTAGAGTTGCCCACAGTTCAGATGATACTGCAAACATTTCCTCAGTTCACATGGATCTTTACTGGAAAACTTGGACCATAGATGCTTACTGGTTTGGATATTGCACTTCCATCTTATGGCCTTCATGCAGTTTATTACTAAACATGGAAGAAATTAATTCTCCCTATATTTCATTTCTATCACATCTGACAGCTTTTTAGTTTGTGTCTATGTCTGTGACATTTGTGGCCAAGTATTTTAACATAAAAATTCCTTTTGCAAGGCCAGAATGCATGTTTTCCCTATGCTTCATCTCCCATTTTTTTCAATGATTTAGATTAAGTAATATTAATAGAATAAAGCTTATACTGAAACAAATCTCAGAGCTACATTAAATTAACCTAATTAAAACAAGATTCTTGCATCTTTTCAGCTCTACTTTATTTAAAAGCGCATGTACCTCCAAGACACCAAAAAGACCAGACTATGAAACCATCAGATTTTACAGAGAATTATATAGACTTTTGATAATTCATTGTTATCAGTACATTGAAGAACATCCTGTCAGAGGAAAAAACAAAGGTGATTCTGTGATAAATGCTTATTTATATAGTTAACAGTTATCAAATAATTCAGTTGTCAAAAAACCACCAGGACCAAATGGGACCTCAAGAAGTTGTCTTCTGATTCATACTCAGAGAAGTACCCTTCTGATTCACACTAAGAGAATCATTCTCTGCTACACCAGCAAACTTTTATCGAACTGCATCTTGGGAACCTCCAGTGACAGACACGACACAGTCTTCCCTCATCTCTTTATTCCAGTGCTTTGCCATTCCTGCTGTTAGGCAGCTTCTCTGCATGCCTCATCTATATCTCTCTTCATTCACTTGGAGCTGCTGCTGTTTTTCTTACCCACTACGGACATGAATGATTATTTCTTTCTGCTCTACAACAGTCTCCTTGGTATTTGTGACCTCAACTTAGTCACATTTTATGCAAAATGGTCCTGATTCATCCAGTCTTGCATCATTAAGCCACGATTTCTAGAGCACTGAATGCTTGTGCTTCAGCCTCGATTTTTTTCACTGTGACCTCATCCTTCTTGAGATGAATGTCTAAGGCTTAACAAAGCAATTTTATGAAAGCCTTGGCCACCCTAGGTAGACCATTGCCTTAAAGAGTTTATAAGATGTTTTTCACACATCCCTGAAAGAGGTTGTGAGAGAATAAAGATCCTGAATTCAACTAGAGGTCTACTAGAAGTTATAAAATCTCATCTCTATTAAGCTGCTACATGTTTGAAGCTGGTAAGTTTTCTGACTTGCTCTCCGTCTTTTCCCATAAGCTATTTGGCATTACTACCAAGATGAGAAAAAATGTCTTGCATTTGTAAGATATATAGCAGTTTTGCAGTGTTGCTATTTATGCCCCAGCAAATACATTCCAGTTGTGCCTGACAACTGCCCTGGGTTTTTCATTCTGCTGGAGTAAACTCTACCAAATTTGCTGTTCTACCGGTGATGCCATAGCAACACATTCCCGTTCCTCATGCTCCTTGCTTTGCCAGGCTGGTGAAGGGGCTGTTGAGACTGCTAGGGTAAGAGTTTTCATCTGGAGAACAAAAGCAATCTGCACCCTCAGAAAGCTGTCATCGTATCTCCTGCAGACTGCTGAGCCATGCCAGCTCACATCTTTTCACTCTGATGCTGGATGAAAGCAGTGACTCCAGCATCATGAGCTGTTATTTTGAGTTGGATGCTCAAGTTGCTGAAAAAGATTTTTCTGGCAGAACATCTTTGCAATATTTCCACTACAAAAACCTGCTTTCATCCTCAAATTCTAGTGTCTCTTTTTTGAGGACTGAATGTATTACAGGCAAACACACTTGCATGGTCAGGAGAGAATCCAGTTGCGAAGGCTGGCAAGAACAGTTCTGCTTTAACCAGAGCTGGGAAATTGCTCCCTTTTGTCCATTAACTCCTCCGAGTGTCTCCTATGTCACTTGGTGGCCAACTCTGAGCTCAAATTACTGGATGATGCCTTAATAGATAACATCTATTTCAACAAAACAACACAAAACTATCGATGTCTGCAAATATCCGTTGCAGATATTTAACTGCTCTTTGATCAACTATGTTAAAATCCACTTAACTCCTTAAGTGACCTGAGAGAAATGTGGTCACTAATTGCATTTAACTGCATCCTGAGCATAAAAGCAAAGAGAGTGATATGTAATGTGTAGATCCTAGGAGATGCTATAGGGAAGCTTATGACTTGTCTTTTTGGAGTACATCTGCAATGGCTTAGTGTTGGCTGCATTTTTTTCGGTGTGGAAGATTGAAGGATGGCTTTCACATGGAGACACTGAGCTTCTCAGAAGTTTTGTCGAGTATAAAGCAGTGACTGCTCCTCCAGAGCCAGCACCTCTGTACTTTAAAGATCAGCAGTTTGGAAGAAAAATTGAAAGAATTGCTTTCACAGAAACCCCAAGATTTTCCCATCACTAACATTATATGTGGCCCCTACTAAACCAAAATCAGGGCAATCAGAGTGAAATTTCCATGCAGAGGGTGAAATTTTAAAGGACCTCATCCTACAAGTTGCAGTAAAATCAAGCCTCAAGGACAAAAGATACGGAAGATGTTTTTAGCTCTCTAACTTTTTTTCTCAGTCTTCTAAAAAGACATTGCATTGAAAATATATTGAAGTGCCATGCAGCTATATTATTGCTTGCTTGACTTCGCACCCAGAGAAAGCACTTGCTGGAGTGGAATATCTGCTTTGAAAGAGTCAAATAGATCAAAAGTCTACTTCTACTATCACATGAGCAAGCCAGTGCTAACTGAACATTTTTGAAGAAGTACAGGAAGGGGGAAGACTGTTATCTGCCAGCTATTCTCAATCCTAGCAGTTGGGATGGGACGACATTGTTTTGAGTTTATGCTGAATAGAAAGCCTGTGTGTGCATCAAAGCCAGCTGGAGGAATGGAGGAAGCCTTCTCCTTGTCTGAATCAGCTCACACACACATTTTGGTCATCTCAGGTCATACTGGTAACGCCTCCTTCACTACCTTCTGTAGCACTTTGAGGTGCTGCCTAGAGTCAGTGCATGTAGTAGCCTTCCCTCCTGAACAGGACAGATTGCGAGAGCTACCTCGCAAATCAACTTGATATATTTTGATTTCATTTTGATTTCATTTTATATATTTGAGTTTACATTTTATGTTAAAAACGTATGTGTGTGTGCTTCTGCAGGGCAAGTTGGAAAAAACCTAGTGCACAGCAAAGTGGTGCCTGCACATCTGATCTCTGATCTGTGATGGGACAGGCACTTACAGCAGTGAGGAGTGGAGAAGGGTGGCACAGATAGGGCTCACATGGTTTAGCAAGATAACCAGCCCAAGAAGGACTAATGCTGGGTGCTCCTGGGTTCCATGTGGGCTTGAGAGGAACTGGTGCTGCTGCCTGCACAGAGCTGGGTGTCCAGGCACCCGGAGGAGACAGGAGGAAAGGCAGGACATGCAGTGAACACACTGTCTTAGAGCTGAGAATGGTAAATTAAAAAGCTTTGAAGAGCCAGAAGCAGAAATACATTGTTTACTCCTTAAAACCTAAAATGTTATACAATTTGGAAACAGAATAGATGAGACTTCGTAGAATGAGAAGTTTTGAGGTTTTTGTTCCTTTTATAAATAGCTTTCCTCCCTGGTAGCTGGTGGCACAGCCAGAAATGAACCCTTTCTAGCCATTTCTTTCGTCTTCTGTAGAGCTGGGACACATGTTGGTAGTAATCCCACCTTAAATGAAACTTAATTTTAATAAACATGTTTCTAGAATGCAGAACACTGCTCCTTTTTTGTGGCAAGATATCTTAACCACTCTGAAATCATGGCTGCTGTTGCTGGATTACCATGTCCCCTCACATCCTTCTACCTTCACTACACTGTAGATTGCAAGTCACACTAATTTTAACAAATTTGTTATACTTAGAAGCATTGCCTCGAAGCATTGCTTCGAAGCATTGCTTGGCAGCCCTGTAGGCATCTAATAGTGATTGCTGCAGAGCTCTTGCAAACGGGTCCATGGTTTCTGGAGTCCAAAGGCATATATCATAAAGTATTTTATGCTGCTGGTGAACTTACCTAGCCCAAATTTGTGGGAGACAATATTTCTAAGCTAAAAATTTCAGCAAAGTGGTTATTCCTTACTGGTCACAAATAAAATTTAAAATATTCTACCCTTCCTCCAGTTTAAAATGTCTGCAGGTATCAATGTGCAAATAACCCAGACATAGACAGTCCCGGATCACACAGGTGACTGTGGTGTTCAGTGAATATAAATTACAAGGAGCTATTAGCTCTTGGAGAAGCTGTTTTGGTAAATTCAAGTCTAAGCATGAACCAAGTGAAACATAAATTTTAGGCCTTTCCTGTCAAACATGCTGTCTTGTCCCACTGGTTTGAAAAAGAGCAGTTGTTTCCCTCAGAACAGCATGAAAGCCTTGGGGAAAATTAAAATGGTGAGAGATTCAGTATGTAAAATATACAGTGCAGAACACTGGAGAAATCTCAGTCTGGGCATGAAGAATCACTCTTATCATGAGTTGGCAGGATTTTTATTCCTCATTTACACAAAATTGAATTTGGGGGATTGATCAGTGTGCCTGCTAGGTAAGCCATCTACTGGTTGGTCGATGCTGTGCCCAACAGCTGACCACCTCCATTAACTCCAAGGGTAAATAGGTTGAGGAAATCTAATGCAGGAGGATATGTGTCTCTGTGAAGCAAGATGTTGTCAATTAGCCCGTTGCTGGAAAATATAATTTGAAGAATTTTTAGAAGAGGAAATGCCAAGTTTTTAGTTAAACTTGTTGAGTATCTCTGGCAAATTTGAGTAAGAAACTTTCTCTGGAGAGACTATAAAAATAACTGTTCAAGCCAAGTAAATGATGTATTCAACGTGACAACTTTTGTCATTGTGTCAACTCTGATTTTCACAGATTATGATGGATGCCTGAGCGAGAAGCTAAAATAACACTAAATGCTTGTAAACATGGGGGGGATTCTGGGAAAGGACCTGAAGTGGTAATATGAACTAAACCCGCGAAGTTAAAGCACATTAAACCTCCAAGGCTTCTTCTGAAGGTGGCTGCTAAAGCATTCTCAATCTGCTTACTTAATTAATTTAACATCCAGCATGAAGAAACCTGGAACAGCCTAAGAGTCACTTCACCATGCAGCTAAAAAAGCGCTGAGGGCCACACATATAATTGTTCTCTCGTGCTTCACACAGTTGCTGCTGATGATATCCTGTGCTTAAGTCCTGCATGTTAGCAGCACTTCTGTCTGCAGCTCTAGCTGAGATGTATCTGTACGAAACTCACTGACTGTGCTGCTGCTGGAGAAGGGGAGTCTCATAGGGAAAGGCAAGAGAAACTGCTGTATGTATGTATGTGAGAAACTGCTCTACAGTGTGAGAAAGGACTAATGCTGCTTTTCCAACCCATAGGAGACTGAGGCAGACCTCTGATGCATATTCTTAGGTGGCTCAAACACAGCATGCCATTGTGTAGTGCTGCTCTTGTTCTTGGCCTCACATTACTGAAGGTTATCCTGCAGGGAAGGGAGATCATCCTGGAAGTGCACTGCAGTAATGGAGGCTGGAGCATGACCTGTACAGGTGAGCAGACTAGCAGAATTTGTTTGTTGTGTTGCATGGTACAAGCTTGCTTTAAAGGGAGGGGCTGAAACACAGAGCGATAATTCCCATGATTGACTGCTGTAGATCAGTTTGGAAGCAGCAAATAGGGGAAACATTTTCTCTCTTATGTAAACATGCTTATTTCTCTAAAGCCTTGGACCTGTCTTAAGAAGGTGAGTTCATGTGCAGCTGAGTAGACTTCAGTTATCTTCCTATGGATCAGTCTGACAAGTTGCCACAGATGCTTCAGATAACTTAGAAAACCTGTAACCATTACTACACCCTGCCTTGTGTGCCTCCATGGTCCACTGGAGCCGTTATAGCTGGATACAAGTCAAAGCAGCTTCCAGGCTACTTTAATGTATTTTGGGACTAAGCCAGGAGAGGCAAAGCCCAAGGCATACCTCAGGCGCTGTGCTGAGGCCGTTGTTGCCACATGGATATATTTCTTCTGCTGTGCAAACTACATGGAGTGTGTGTCACACTCCTTGCATGGTGCTTTTCTGCCCTAAGTAAAAGAGACACTGTCAGCCCAGCCTTGTTTTCTAGGTAGGCTTTTCCCCCCTGTCCTTTAGAGATTTTTTCTTGCATTAGAGATTTAAAACCTGTCATCTCCAGCAGTGTTTACTGGAAGGCACAGAGGGACACAGCTGCATCTCTATGAACAGTGCGATTCTCCCTGTGTGAGAGCACTTACTTCCATCTGGTGGGGTAGGGTGTTTACTGAGGTGTCTGACTCCAGACCTGTGAGGGATAGAGACCACAGCCCCTAGACTAGGAGGGGCTGAGACACTTGAGAGTACGTGGGTTGTCTGAACAACGCTGTTTCAAAAGTACAACCTGGCAGTTGAGGATGAACAAGACTGCTTCCTCCCTGAGGTGAAGCATCAGGCACAGCTGTGCAGGTGAAACCCCCCTGAAGTCTGCAGTGAAGTTCTCAGTGATGCTGGCGGCATCTGGATTTGAGCCATGAGACACAAAGAGCGCATTCTGTATGGCAGTTGACACAGTTAATAAAAGAGGATCATGTAGATAAAACTGGTGGGTGTTCACTGAGCTCAAAGGAAGTAGTCATATAATTTCCCTATCAAAACAATACCACTATAAGCACCAGAGACATACCCTAACATAAACCTGTACTTAGCAGCTTGATCAGAAACTTGAAAAGTGTCCTGAAAATAGCCAAATCTGAGATCAGAGACTGAAATACAACACTCTATATATTCCAAGTAGTGGAATAATCACTAGTACATTAACAATTAAGTAAGAGTTCACAATTACCGAAAATATGAGAAGTGCTGTAGCCTTTGCTGCACCAAAGGGTTTATTTGTAGTCTGTTGCTTGCATTGAAATCCATGTTACAGAAAGATGAAGGGAGCCTGTCAAAGCCCATTTGAAAAGTCACTTCTTCTAAACAAGGCCGTCTGCTTTCATCCCTCTTTGCATTATCAGCTGAACTGCTGGCATCAGGTATTCAAGGAATTTCAGAGGAAAGGAGGAGAGCACAATATTTCCTTGTCACTGTGACAGATTTGACAGACCGTTTGAGCAATGCATCGAGCATCCCATCATGCAAATTGATATCTGGGGAAAGCAACAGGCTTTAAAAACAATGCTCAGCTTACTCTAGGACTGGGATATTCAGTGATGACTAGTGCCTCGTTTACACATGAATCACTCACTTTCATCCCTTAAATGTGTTCAGAGAACTGGAGGTTGGGATACTTCTGCTACAGACAATCTGGGTTTGTAATTAAAGCGCCCACCTCCATTCTTGTTTGTTCCCATATACCTGCATCTCAGGGAACAGGTTTTCTCTGCTAGAGACTGAGCTACTCCCCAGGCTGCTGTACATCTCAGAGACAATCACTCGTGTTTGCAAAGGCTGTTGTAAGTGTGGCCTGTGGTCAGTGGGCACGGCCTTAGGTGAGATCCTGGGCTTCACCAAAGGGGCAGGTTTGGCACTGGTGACTGGAGACGAGACAAAGAAAAGCACCAGCTGCTGTGCCAAGTGTTGTGGGCACCCTTCCTTCAGAAGACTGGCAGCCAGCCAGCAGCCTAGCATGGTCTTTGAAGTATCAAATTGCTGACAGTGCTGTTTAGGATCAGAAAACAGGCATCCTTTTAAACTGTATTTGGTGCTTGGGAAAGGGAATGCTATCAACTCAAGCCTCGGGAGTGCAGGCCCACAAAAGACCATCCCACTCCCTGCAGTGGCCATTCTTCTGTGACCAGAAGCTACTGCACAGTGGGCCAAAGCCCCACTGCTCTTCCTGGATGAAATCTCTGAGCCACCTCTATAAGGCACAGTCCAGAGCCCATTTTTGTTAAACCTAAAACATTCACCCTCCAGTCACATGCTCCAAACACACACAATCTAAATGGATTGGGAAGATATTGCTGAGCACAACACAGTGCTATGTTTTCTACTGTGTGTCACGAAGTTAGTGGCATGGTGCTGTGAACAAGTCATTACATACAATTTGTATATCCTTTTGTAAAATCCTTCCATGTATTTTGGGATTGAAGTTGTTATATGAACAAGACTGAAAAATATGGTCCTATCTGTTATCTTCCTTATTTTTAATGACTTCTCACATCCCACTGCATGCTGTTTCTCAGTAGTACAGCACAAAGTGTTGGACATGTATAAACTTTGGGCTTCTGCACTTCAATGACCCTTGAAACAGGGCCCTGACTTTGAATTTATCCCAGGCAGACATGCACAGTCCTCAGTTCTGATAGGTTAGTTCCTTCTCTCTTCCACTGCCTCTTCCCAAGACACAGCTTGCAAACTGCTCCTAACTCTGTCAAACTCTGTCCATTTTTATTTTCAAGTCAGAAACATGTGCTCCCTAGCAAAGACCGCTTCCATGAGAGCTCCATGCTTTCAAACTGCATCCATCTTTCTGTCACTTTGCTCAAGGAAGTGACACTTTATAAAGGGCGAAGTCATTTCTCACCTACTTGGAAATCAGAGCTCATTTTTCCCAATCTTGTCTTCATATGGTTTATCTTTTGGGGAGACGTCAGTTATGGACAACTTGTGGGAACATTTTTTTTTGCAATTATTAGGATGCATGCAAAGAGTTGTACTACAATATCTCATCTTCGAGGGGCCAGGTGCAACTAGCCAGATTTCTAGGCTCCCAATATGAATGAAGTAAACCCCTGACTTGCTTCAAGAACTTGTTCTCCTGTGAGTAGAGGGAACAACATGAATGTCTCTTGGCTGTCATGGAGGTATACTGCATAGCAAAGGGCTTATTTCTTTGTTTGCTATCCAAGATCAGGTTTCCTGAGTATTTCAAAGAAAGTACCCAACCTTGCAGTGCCAAGCCAGCCACTCTACCTGCTCAGGCCCTTTACCCTGTGTCATGCACAGACTCAAACCAGAGACCTGCCCAGATGTCACTGACATTACAAGGAGGAAGCAAAAGGTGAAACTGTGCCTAAGTGAGTCTTTGATACAAGGATTAATTTAAAATGGTACACTTCGCTCATTTAACTTTTTTTTTTTTTATTCCCCAAGGAAACATAAACTAATATTGTAATTGTATTTTGGCCTGTGGGAATAATATTCCAGAAATAATGTCTCTACTTAAAGTCTAGTAGCTTAAGATCTCTACGGGGCTGCTTCTTTCACTGCAAGACCTATAATTAGCCATCCATTATGGCACTGAGCAGTGATCCTGAGGAAGCCCATATTTTCCCCCAAGCACCCTACACAGACATGCCAGAGAGCAGGTAGAGAGTACTCTGGAGTTCACCCTCCTTCTCAACTCAGGCAGCTCAGGGGGTGGGAGATCCTCCCTGGTGCACCTTTGCTGAGCTCTTCAGCAGGGACACCCTGTGGGCACCTCAGTGCTCTCAGGGGTCTGGTAGGATGTCTCACATTGTGAACCCTGGGATTGCTACAATCTAAGTCCTAAAGCCATGGTGGTGTGATTTGAGCTGCTCTCCTGCCTTCTTCTTGCTTTGGGGTGAGCAAAGATAGCAGCTTTCCAGCTGGGAAGGATGGGAAGACACTAAGCCAAGCACTCCTTTCCTCAGCCTTTGGACAAATATGGCAGCCAAAGCTGATGGGATGGAGACGGCTTGGTGGTGCTGCTACAGGTCTAGCACTCTGCCTCCAGGCGGCAAATGCTTTCCTGCCATGACTGGAGGGCATAAGGATATACTTCCAGGGTATTTTACTGCTCACACTGAGGACTGAGTTCAGGCTGTATGAAATGGTGCATACAAAGAAGACCTGGCTGATGGTGTTTCCCTGGGGTTTTGGGAAAGATTTTTGCTCCCCTTAAATAAGAAATTTTACCAGGTAAAATACTATAAACACGTCAACTGTTTCTCTTAGCAAATTTTACATTTGAATTGCTTTGTATTTTCCAAAGACATTTCCCAGTCTTAGTGTCTAAAACTCTTTCTAAAACTCTTTTTGTAAATTGTTTAAGTTGCTTAGAAACAGAGTTAGCAGGGTTTGAGTGTGTGTATGTGAACAAAAGACTGGCTGAAAAGACTCCTTTCTGTGTATAACCTTTATTAACATTAATGCAAACCTCTCTGCAAAAGTGGCGTGGAGAACCCTGGTGGTGGACACAGGGCTGAGGAGACCAGTCCTCATCCTGACATATTTAAGGCACTGAAAGCAACGTACAGACAATCCTCAGATGTGCCAGACTTCATCCCTCACAGAGCTTCCTCTGAACTACCAGCTGGCCTAAACTTATATTTAGAAAAGGCATTGAATGCTGAGTGAGAAAGCTCCACTCTGGCTTCTGACGGCAATTGCCAAGAAGACATGCTGTCCAAGGTTCAGCAGCGCCAGGAATTCTGTTTCAAGGCAGATCTTGTGTTATACCTTCTAGCACTGTGTGCAAGGTAAAGCAAACAGTGTTTTCTACCAGCATTTCATTACTAGAGATCAATGCCATCACACACTCAAATTTGCTTTTCATGTATTCAGTGTAAAGGGCACAAAGATGGTTTCTATAAAGCACTGAAAATCTGGGATCAAGGGTATGAAGGAATGAAAGGAGGGGTAGTTCTCCGCCATAATTTTAAATGTGATTACTCTTCACAAGCAATATTGTATGTTGATCGTCATCAGCCTACTACCACTTTAGGAAACAAATCCATGACCTGCCTCAGATGTAGATAACTTCACTTTGTCATATGTCTTTAATAAAGAAATGGATCCAGAGAGAAGTGAGTTTTGACTTAAAGAAGAGGTCCAGTTTTTCTGAAATTCCAGACAATCTTCTATGATAACACTAAATTGAAGGTTTGAACAAAGTGTTAGTGTAAATTTGTAGACACTGCAATCGGTCAGGCTTGAATAAAGCAGTTTATGTTACCAGATAGGTGCCATTTCTTTATCTAGCAATTTTATATGCTGAAGTATACCTCATATCACACATTCAATAATGTCAAGGCCTGGTCTGGTTCCAGACGTCTTTGGAAACATGAGGGCAATTTGCACAAGGCATAGGAAATTTATAATTAAAAAAAAAATAGAGTGATCTCACTTTTTGGACATTCAATGTTATTGGAGCTCAAACTCAAGCAACCTCTACTTTGATCTTATCCTGTAGCCAATTTCTTATGTTCTGTTCTGTGATTTTCATAGAAGTTTAGGAGTTAATAATCAGTTCATATTTGTGATAATAAAGTACCTACATAATTTTGAAACCCTACTAGGGTGTTGCAAGGCAATCATATTTACATTCAAGGTAGGAATCCACTATATGCCATGGCAAATGTAAAATTGTATTTACTTGGATAGCTGGGAACACCCATGAGAGCAAGGAAGAAGAAATGTATGAGATTCTTGGGGAAAAGGAAGTTATCTGAAGACCAGGGAGTGGATCAGGAGTTTTCTGGAGCTGTTAACTAAGCAATTCTTCCTGTTGCTGGACTCAACAAGGGCTCAACACAGCTGCCCACATACAGGTGGGTGGTGGCCCCCGAGATGTCCTGTGGGCTCTGCCTGGCCCCAGTGTGCCACTTCAAAAGGCAGCAAGTCCCCTCAAGGTCCTATAGCAGACCTGCCAAGCTCACATGGACATCTTACATAGCACAGCTTAAATGGCAGTAGCCTCACATAGGCTGGCAGATGAATACTGCTCTTCAGACAATCTTTGACTCATTTAAAATCACAGGCAGAAAAGCAACACTAGAAGATCTCATCTTTGAGACCACATAAAAGCAAGATGGAGAGTGATTTCTGATTGCTGATTTTCTGATTTCAGGTTATAATGGTAGTCAGGGAAAGAAAACAGATATAAACTTCCAGTGACTGGTGCCCACATAATTATTTATTTCTGCATGAACTGGGGTGAAAATACTACTTTTCTGACTTACTTCATACTCTTGTAGGTCACCAGAAAAAAGAATCACATCATGTGAAAAAGTGCCATACAGAGTCAAACCAGCTGTGGTTTTACCCATAAATGGGACATATATGTGTAGGGGCTATATGGTATAATAAATAAAAGTCATCAAAGGCACTGTTCCTCTGACTTTAAAGCAGGCCTGCATTTTGAGGGTAGGATCAAAAATCTGGGGCCTCACACAGTAGATCTGTTGGATAAAAGGGGCCAGGCTGAAGAGGTAAAGAAAAACCTCAAAACACCTCATTTTCCTGAGCAAACAGAGCCTGTTAAGAGTGAGAACAGTGACTGTAGCATCCCAGAGCTCTCCAACTCCTCCTGAGATCTTAATTATCAAAACTTTTTCATGATGATGGCTGTGATTATCATACAAGTAGCATAAGACAGAAAGAAGCTAAGGCACAGAAATGTCATTGCACAGACAACCTCAGCTGTATACTGACCAACACTGCATTTGGGGCTCTCTGATCGAAATCTTCAGGTAGTTCCACATTCTGTCATTTTGTTTTAAACAGAAACTACAGTTTGTTCACACTGTTTCTCACTCCCTTCTTAATTGTCAGAAATTAATACCCTTGACATGCTCTTAAACCACACTGTTTTGCAACTATTTTACAGTGTAAGTAAACATTTGAGCTTAGTGCTAAATATGCGGGTGCTGTACAGTACACAAATAAAGACTGTCTCTTTCTCAGAGATCTTAGTCTGAAAGATAAGAGATGAAAGAGTGCTTGGAAAGATGAGTAACTGGGGGGGACTGTGGGAGGGGTTCACCGCAGTTAAAATGTAAAAACCTGGATGTCATTCAAAGAACATACAGATTTTGGTCCTGAAAGTCTGCATTTTTTATTGTATATCAGTTTTCTAATTAAGTAAAAAACTGAAACTGTTGACATTTTCTTGTGCCTGGTTTTGCTAGGACTGAGATAATTCTTAGTGCTGCTAATTCTCCTGACACCCCCAAGGCACCTTGCTTCAGTGATCCTCTGCACAAAGCCCAGCACTCTTGTTCAAACCACTGAACTTCATAGGTTTTGATTTTGAGAGGGGTTAATTTTGGAGACCAGATGTCTGTTGTATATGTCAGAGAACTTTACATTTAAATACAAGAGATTCTTAGCCTTTTTCACTTGCATATAATTAGGAAAGTTATGAGTCACAAAGTAAACAGAAATAAATGTGATGTAATCAGCATGTGCAACTTTCCATGATTCAATTTTGCAAACATTTCTTCAAACCAAACCTATCTATCTTCAGACATCAAGCACGGGTTGAACACAAAGACCCCCAGACACAAGGGCACCAGACTGCTCCCTCCTTGAGAAGGAGTAGCTGGGGTGCAGGCTGCTGAGGCACAGCAGCAGGGTGCTCAGCATTGCCCTGAACCCTTGCTCAGAGTTGCCTCCAGGTTTCTAGACACACAGTCTTTTGTTACTGGAGATGGGGGGATTTGTCATCACATAGCACTTTTCATGGTACAGCTATGGCGTGGTGGACATCCATGGGCTGTAACTTCTTCATATTTCACCTTTCATGTCCCACTTGCATCCACAAAGAAAGGACAAAGATGAATTCTTCTTTCATTCTTCATGTGGTTTAATACACATCAGATGGCGCCTCTCTTAGTTTTGGGATCACACCAGGATAGCTTGTTCCTCAAACAATGTTTGATCAGACTTATTGCAGATCACACAGATGACAGAGATGATTTTGCTTTAGCAATGCCAGAAGAGTTCAGATACTAATAGGAATGATGTAGCTGCAGCTTTTTTTTAAATCTAGCAAAGTGCTAGCAAAATGCCACATGCATATGAAACAGGCAATTCCTGGCATAAGGAAATTGTGTGTCTGTTGTAAAGACAAAGCTTGCCATTGCCTTGTGAATCCAAGTGACACACTTGGAGCCATCCACATTTTGATTTCAAGCCAGTGAAAACCAGATTTTCTTTTTGCTAGAGTTGCTGAAAGGTTGGTGGAGTGGGAGGCAGCTAGTGCCAAGGTAGAACTATACGTGTTTCTTGTCATATGTCTTCAAGTGATGCATTCCAGAGTTCTTCATTTAATCATCCAGAGATAAATAAGCTACTACTTATTACAAACTAATTATGTTTTAAGCAGCACCACTAAAAGATAATCTGTGTTACAGAATTCCTAATGGCAAAACATCCAGGATTTTTTACATGTAAAATCATGAAACTGCTGTGATGCTTTTGAAGTTTTAACACACTCATGCATTTGCTAGAAAACTACTATGCAAGCAGTAAACACTCTTGTTTGGGTCTGATCCTTCAAGGTGCAAGACAGGTAGCTCTATGCTTAACTTCATGGACTCAATTCTCACAAGTCTGACATAGCTGATAATATTTTTGAACCATGTGTTTAACAATAAGTACAATAAAAAAAAAAAATCTGTGGTTTTAGTATTGATTGCTCTCCTCACCAAAAATTACATTCCCAGCTAGAACACTGAAGAGGCTTAACGAAGACACTTTGAAGGGTAAAAACCCCAACACAATGTCTTTTTCTTTTGCTTCTCTAATTGCTGCAGATGTTGTGCAATTGCACCTATGAAAAGTTAAATATTATGTCTCTGTAACATTTTTGATCTTCATTAATTATAGCTCAGAAAATCTTACAAAAAGCGGCCTGCCTCTTTAATACAAATAAGATTAATTGCATGGGTGTTCAGAAAATGAGCCACCAGTAGTTAGACAAAAAATGTTTGTCTTTAAGCAGCCCTTGAATGATTTTTTTTTTTAAAAAAAACTGTTACAGGAAGTGAAGACGCTGCCAAATTACCATGCCCGTGAGCCCCACTCTCATTATCAGCCTAAACGAACGCACACACCCCGCCACTTTCATCCTCTTCCAGGTCCAAGAAAAAGAAGGCAAAAAAACTCAACCAACCTTCCACACAAAGAGGTGTCTCTGAAGTCTGGAATGCACCCTGGCTGTTTGAAGACAAGATTTATACCTGACACCCTCCTTTAAGCTCATTGTTGAGACTCGCCTGCGTTCAAATTAACCGCAGACTGGCTGCTGCAGGTACTTCATCTTACAACGACCACATCATCTAAGATAAATGCACCAGGAATTGCTATCACTTTGAGGTGAAAAAAAAAAGGGGGGGGGGGGGGGATCAAACCTCTGATGCAGGTAGTGGGTGGAGGAAAAAGACAGACAGGCATGAAGGAGTGTGTAAGGGTGTGCCCAGGGAAGAAGCCAGCAACAGCCGCCAGCCTGCGGCGTGGGGCGCAAGGATGAAATGGGTCTGGCTGCCAGTGTGGGCACCTGTGTTTTGGCCCAGCCTCTCCTTGCCTCTGGCAGCCAGGCTGTGGGACCAGGCATCAGGCAGGATCCTTAAGCCACCCCCACTGCCAGGGAAACGGTAACCTCTTGGTTGCTTGTGAAGGACTGAAAGGAGATTTTTGACTTGGTGGGAGATGATGAGAAGGACTGTGCCATCAGTTCACGTCATTGCCATGTTTTCTGAGGCAAGCCTGATTTCCTCATTTTAGGATCCTGTCCCTAAGTAAGCTGTGGTTAGCTACTTTCATTCAGTTTCTTAAATTTCTCTGGAGGAAAACCCTTGGTAGTAAGGACTTTTACACTGAATCTGTCTGGTGGGAGGCAAAGCCATAGAGCACTGAGATATGTGAAGCAAACAACAGGAGAGACAGGACAGTGTGCTCAGGACAGTGTCAGGATGTAGAGAAACGCAGCTGAACGTCCTAGAGCTCAGGCTGCTCAAACTCTAGCATTAGCAGGAGTTGGGCTAATTACTGAAGGCTTTGAGTGATGCAGGCAGAAAATGTCAGTCATAAAGAGAGAATAACACCTGGCAATTGGCAGAGATACGTACTACCTATATCCCACTGTTGCTCAAAGGCCCAATAAAAGTTGGGGTGTAAGGATGCAATTTGTGGTGCATAACCAGCTGAGGAGCATTTTCCAGGGTGAAGGATTACCGTGGCATTTGGAATAATGCTCCATTAATCCAGGGCATTCAAAAATGGTTCTGAGGAGATATTCTGAAATTACACTGATAGAGGAAAAAAAGGCAGAAAAAATGACAGCATAGGTGGTTAATGTAAAACTTTAAAGTTAGAAAAACCTGCCCTTCTGAAGCATTTCGTAATGCCTTTCTTGGATCCTGAACCCAGAAAGCAATATGGGATTAGCAAAAAAACTAAGGTCCCTAAGGACTGTTCTAGCATCCAGATTTGACCTGCAATTGGGCAGGTCCTATTAGCATTTTCTGGATTTAACTCAAGAGAAAGATCTATATTTGGTTTTCTGGTTGTCCTTTGTCAAGCTGTTCAGACTCAGGGCTTTACAGGGCTTCTTCCAAAACTTCCGGGCTGACAGGGATGTTTGAGATCTGGGAAAAAGAAGCTGGTTTAATCCATTTCAGTTATAGAGCACTTTCTATATTTAGGATTTTAAATTATGTTTCATTAAGAATGCAAATTATGAACATTTCTAGGACTCCAGGAACTTGCATGTTCCAGCTAGCACATAAGCCTCATGCCGTTACAAATCTGAATAAAGCAGGTTAATTTTGAGCAGATTTAAAACAGGGCAAAAGGGAGGGCGGGAAAAGAGCTTGAACAACACATCCAATATTTGCCCACTTGGGTGGGAGGAAAAACATCCACACTAGCACTGAACTGACACAACTGCTTGTGAAGCTGCAGCATCAATCTCAGCTGGGCCACAGGTATCCTGTTCCATTTTTTGCAATTGAAAAATTTACCATTTATAAATTTTTTTATTTTTTTTTTTCCTGTGAGCTGTTTTGTAGTTTTGTTGGGTTTTTGGTTTTTTTTTTTGTTTGTTTTTTAGGGGGATGATGTCTTCTTTCTGGTGCCAGCAAAAGAGTCTCAGAGAAATTGGTTTCATCAACCTGTGCCCAAAGTATTGAAAAATGGAGCATGGCTCCGCTACAGCAATCATGGGAATAGGTTGTGGACACTTAGCCTGGAGCCTCCATAATTTGTGACACCAAGCATCTGAGGAAATAGCATTCAGTATTTCATTCTGACATTTCAGTTCTTGACAGCACTACAGAATACTGCTTGAACCTAAAGTCAAACGCAATAAACTGTGCACAGCTTTATCAAAAAAAAAAAAAAACCCAGAACAAAAAAACAAACCAAAACAAACAAAAAACAAACAAACAAAAAAAAACCAACAAAAAAACCCCAAAACCAAAAAATACACAAAACCCCAAAAAACCAAGCATAAGCAAGGCCAGTTCAGATTGCCATCACAAGGAGCCATGGGAGGGGGAAACAGAAATACGTGGCTCTAAACAGCCGCTTCATTTCTGCCTGCACTATCGGGGCCTTCTGGCCTAAGCACAGAATCATAGAACCATTTAGGTTCTATGAAAAAGAACTTTAAGATCATCAAGTCCAACTATTAACCCAGCACAGCCAAGTCCACAACCACGTAGAATCATTGTGTTTCCTTTCCCAAAAGGATCTTCAGCATCTCCCAAAACAAATTGCAACAAACAGTGATAAAAGACCATCAGAAGATGAAAATAGAAATATGGATAACAGGCTTGTGCATTAACTGAGATTGTTCACATAATTATTTGTGATTAACTACTTGGCCAGAGTATAAAAGGATTTTGTAGTTGTACACACTGCGTACCTTTTGCTGAACAGCTCTTACCACAATAACATGGCTAAGAAGACTCCAGGGAGCTTCTCTGTATACTGGCAATCACTGGAACTTTAAAAATTACTTCTGAGCTAATGAAAAATGTGAATTCTTATTTATAGGTTATATGTACATATGTATGCAGGGCTACATGGTAAATCCATAGACGCATTTTAGGCTCAAGATAGTTTTTCTGCAACCTGTGAAATTTTGTTTGTACTTTCTCCCTCCTTTGTGTTTCTGATCAAATAATTTTAATATAAATTTCACTATTCTGAAAATGGAACTTCAAAGTTTGGTGCTCATTATGTTATTCAATAATGAGATCACCAGCAATTAATTAGACAGCAAATGCCCTGGAATCACCAGCAATTCCTTCTCCACTCACAGAGAGGTGCCATCTTTATCCCTGTCCTTCAATCATTCGCTGGTTTTGTCCGCATTCAGTCCTTTGCCTCCTATTAACTCAGTTTCTTCCTCACCGTGCATGCCCTGTGGTGCCAATGGCTCATTTTTAATGCTGTTTGACTCCTCCGGCTGCCATTCCTCACACACTCCAGCTTGAGCAGTGCCTTATTGGAAAGCAGCAGGTACCCCTTCCTCCTGCCCACACCCTGTGCAGTTCCCATAGCCACTGCTCGTCCCTGCTGCTCTTCATACACCTGGAAGCCCAAACAGGATTTGAGCATCCTTTCCTACAACCCTCATGTTTGCGGCAATCCTGACCCTCTGTTCTACCTGCTCCCTTCATACACGTCTTCCACAGGCATTCAACTCCCCCACAAAAAGAAGGTGGCAAAGACATGCTGGGCACATGCTGCCTTCACATCAGAATAATCCCATCTGGACAGAAATCCCAGGCAAGTCATTCTCACTTGCTTAGGGCCCATTGCCACCAGGGCAATGTGGCACCATGTGTCATCAGCCTCTGCCTGCAAATGGGTGGTCAATGTCAAGATCATCTTGCAAATTGAAACACAGCAACAGTCATGTTTATGGCTTGAGTGGGCTGCGAGACCAGCCCCTTCCTGCCTCCTGGCGCACCTCTTTCTCTCCAAGAGCTGAGGACAGCCTGCCTGGTTTAGAGTCCCTTGGCATCCCCCAGGCCCTAGTCAGGGGCAGCTCTTAGAAAATGGCTCAGTCTGACTCAATGTGTTGCCCTGTTGTAAGCAGTGGAAAAATCATACTTGTAGTGGTAGCAATAGCAAAAGCCTATAATAGAAAATTATTTATTTCTGTGACCATTTGCTTTAAATAAATAAAGGGTTATAGAAACATAATTTCTGGAAAATAAAACTATCAAGCGCACAACAGCAGCTGAGGAACTACTTTATTTTACAGCTTGTCTAAAGTGTCACCTTACAGGGACCTGAGGGCATGTTAAAGTGAAGAGCTTTAAAAGGCGTACAACGAAAGCTAATTCTTCTCCAAAAAAGGCAAACAGGAAGCTTGTTTAAAGGACAAAGCTTTCGGTGCATAGCAAGTGCCTGTGTTCACATGTGTGCTCAGGTTGCTTTCAGAGTCTGTTTTTTTCGCTCTCTTGGCTCTGTCTCTAAAAGAAGACATCTACAAAAACTCATGTATGCACATAAGTGCCAAATGTGTACACGGCATCTCAGTCACTTCAACAGCAAGCGACAGTTAATTCAAACCATGCATTACAGAGAGCACATCCTTTCATGATAAATGATGGTATTGACAGATGAGTTATTTTTACATCGAGCTTAATTATGTCAAATCTCAGCCCACAAGTGTGCAGCAGAAAGAGTAGCATTTTTGTTTGTTACTAATAGGCTGTATTTGTTATTTTTCTTCTGCACTATTCACATGCAATTAAAAGTGACCCAAACCCACATACATTATATGCCAATTAAAACCCTTTCATCTTTGTTATCATGTCATGACACACTGGATATACAAATCTGTAAAAAAAAAAAAAAAAGGGAAAAGCCATGAGACCGCCCCGTCTCTTAGCGCCTCATGGTGACGTCAGTTTAAAGCCTTGAGGAAACAATGACTGAGTTTGCCTGTCTGCATGGAATCAGTTTTGTACATTTTTCTTGCCCAGACTGTTACATATATAAAGCTCCTCACCTGAATGCTTGAGGTCCTGTTTATCTCTCACAAATGTGTTCTTCTTTTAGGAAGAAGTCAAAGCTGTATACAGCGCTACAAAATGGTTCTCCCTAATTTATGTGCCCAATAAAGCAAACTTCTCCAAAAGGGAGTAACTTCAGTCTTTAAAACATATAAAGATCAAATTGTGCTCTTCCCGCTCCCCAAGTGGCATCAGCAGCTGAAGTCAGTGTGCTTATTAACAGAAATGTGTATTAGCTCAGTTAACAGTTTCCCAACCAAAAACCAATTAGTTTACAATACAAATGGTCAGTGTTCAGAAAATATTATAGTTATTGTACAGCATTTAAACTTCAAAGCCACTCAAAACCCTGGAAGTGCAAACCTGAGATGAACACACTCCTTCATACCACCTATTACCATATTCATACCACCTATTACCCCTTCACTGAAGCTGGCCCTGCAACATCTTTCTCCTAAATCTCAGCCATGCTCTTTGCTTGCACTCCAAATAGTGCTCTTAAACTGATTAAAAGTTATTGCTACACCTTTAGTAAGGACTAAAGGCTTGCTTACAGGGTATGGCTAGCACATTTCAGAGGAGTATATGGTTTCCACAAATCAATTTATTAGTGCAGGTGTATGATACACTTTGAGTAAAATGGGACAACATCAAATACTCCCTTTATTTAATTTGGAACAGGGAGCTGAATTTCCAACACCTGCATCTCAAGAGAGTGCCAAAGCCATGGAGTTATTGGATATTTGCAGGAAGGCTACTTTGTGGTTTTGTTTTTTTTTTTTTTTTAAACTGGGTGTATTTACCCAAATTTTAAGGGGATGCCAAAGCAAATGGTGCTTGTGTGGCCATGATGCAATTTCCCACACACTTCTGCAGCTTAATTGTGTACCCCCAGCCCCTTTCCCCAGCAGACCCCAGAGGTTCATGGTGCACTACAGCATGTGACAAGGGTGCCCTGTGAGCCACAGACAAATGCACATGGCAGCAAGGTCTGCAAATGTGCCAGTGGGAAGAGCTTCAACTGGAGCTGGCTATGGGCCACAAGACACTGATCCATCAGAAATCATCCTTCATCCATGCCAGTGTTCCTGGAGCTACTTGTCTTTTAGCCATCTTTGACTTTAACTAGCCTGGACTAATGTCTAGCATATTCCCGGGGAAGTTTCCTGCTTCACTGGGGATCAGGACAGATTCACAACAGGAACAGTGCCGTAACAGACTCAGTGCTCCACGGCAGACACAGAAGGTGGCAGCATCCTTGCTACAGCCAGAGTCTGGGAAGAAACACCTCAGAACAGAGATCTTCAAAATGCCTTGGGCATGACCCTGGCAGGGCCTAGAAACCTGACAAGCCTTTGCCATACAGTCCTCCAGACTCCCGCCAAAATCAAGCCAATGGAACCCCTCCTACCACTGCTTCATATCTTTGCACTTAATAATCCTATCATCTACGGGACAACACAAGGCCAAACACCTCCACCTGCCAGCATCCTCCTTTGTTTGAACACAGGTTTGGAAATCTTCCCTCTAAGTGATTGGGGCCGGCTGGGTGGGCTCCATGGAGAGGAGCTGTTCATGGCCCCTGGCCAGGCAGCGTGGCTACATAGGCTCTCTCAGGATTGTCCAGCTCCCTCCTCCTGCAGTTTTTCTGCTTTGCATGAGACAGTTTTTGTCCCTTTTTCACTCAGACACATGACTCCCAAACATAGTGACTGGGGCACCACCTGGGACAGGGTTTGGAAACTGGGCTCCAGTTCTTACTCTGAGCTTAATTTAAATATCTTCTATTGAGTATTACCCAGAGCCTAGAACTCCATACACTTTGGCAAGTGTGTATGGACACCCTTGCCATCACGTGGCAGTATTATTTTTCTTTTGCTCTCCAAATTGTCACTTATGCCTAGGAAAATATAACAGTTAAAAAACAAGAGGGATGGACAGACAGACACCTCTTTTGGAATGCTCAAGAGCTAGGGCTGAAGACACTGTTGTGAATAAAACAGCTAAAGTCTCCCCAGGCTGAGAAACATGTTGAGTCCAGATCTCCCCCCCTGAGCTCCCTTGCCACACGTAACAGTGTGACCATTCTCAGAGGGAGGACTCAATGTGTGGCATGTGGGTCTGTTCATCCAGCACAGGCCAAGCCACGTAAAGCATGTCCAGAAGCACATGTTCAGGCATGCAAGGAACTCACTGGATGCAAACGTGGGTGTTAAGGTATGTAGGTACCTCTGCGGTGAAGAGGAGGCAAGATTTCTTAGTATCTAAGTTTTAGACTTAGCATGCGAAGTGACTTGTCTCCCAGGCATCCGAGTTTGTCCTTGGGATTAAGTCCTTGAAGATGGTCTAAAGTATCTGCTTCTCACCTCAGAGTGCTCCCAAATCAAAGACTCAGACAGAGAGTGACTGTTATTCTACACACTTTTCACACACCCAGCACTAATTGCTCTTCTGTGATTAAGGAAAACAACATACATATACAAAAAAGGGTGAAAACTCCAGATGAAAATTATTGCAGAATTGAGCAGAATTGTTTACGAGTTTGCATCTGTTCTGCAAAAGTGGACCTGCCTGTGAAGCTAAGCAAAGGTCTTTGTCCACCTCTTGTTAAATTAATCCATCTAGAATTAGTAATGGTAGGGAAAATACCCCAGACAGCAGCTTTACTTCTCATGTATTTCTGGGATACTTGAGCTGTTAGCACTGTCTTTGCACTTTGCTTTGCAAGGGAAAAAGCAGATGTCTTTCACTCATTTTGACTAAACTAACACCATTTGGGAAGCTTGTGCAGCCATTGCACCTTTTCTGTAAGTTTTAGTCTGTCTGTCATAGGCACAGGCAACAGCAGGTAAAAGTACAACATCAGATTGTTCAAATAAATGGCAAAAACACCCACAACATGAGGACTAAGGGAGAATCTCAAGTCTTTCCACTCAAGTCTTTATGCCAAACTTGTTTTAAAAGGCATGAACAGAAAGTTCTGAAGAAACAAAACAAATCCAGACATCATGCTTTCCTCTCATTTTCTTTGCTTCTGTGTTTTAGAATTCCAGAAGAAAAAGCCATGCACAAAGAGAAAAAAATTTCTTACTTTAGCTGCTAAATGCGTGTATCATTCCACTGCTTTTGTCTTATTTTTGTCACATATATTTTAATAACTTTATGATGCTGCTTATGAGCATCTCTAAAATTCTTCAGGGAGGCTTGTATAATTAGCAAGATCTTACTGAATTAATAAGCCGGAGCACTTCGGTAAAGGCATTAAAACAATGCCAAGGCTGTGCTGTGGATGTTGAGCTCAACTACAATGTTTTGTTGAGAGCAAGCACTCCCTTCCAAAGCAACCAGTGGCTCTATCAGCTGTAAGCCCATCACTTCGCAGTCGCAGACTCTTACAGTGATGTCGTACAAAGCCTTTTGAGCCGCAACAAACCACAACAAGTTCAAAATCTGACTCATGTCTAGAACTTAGACTCACTCGGTGTTGCAGGCTTAGTCACTGCCAGCAGCCCTACATGCATCTGCTAATCCTGCGGTATCATCAGCACCGTTCCCTCCTGTGGGAAAGCCCTGGTTAGTCAGACTCGCAGAAAGGCAGGGTATTGTTAGATTTCTCTTACCATTGTGCTGCTTTGTTCTTCTTGCATTCCCATCTTAATGACGGTGCGAGCTGTTGGCCTTCCACACTTTCTTTGTGCCTATGTAAATTTAGTGTTTGATGCAGAAGAGGCGGAGACGATTTCTAAGTCAAGGGGCAGGTGTGAGTGAAAGGAGCAACCCAACAGCTAAACTATTTGAAAAAGAAACCTTTAATGTCTCATCAGCTCAACACTAAAAAAAAAAAGCCTTCATAACTTGCCTTGAAAACTGGAAAAACAGGGTGTCTAGCTATAATTTAAGACATTAATAACAAGAAGATATTGCAGTTCCCTGACACATTTTGACTTTTGCACAGTGAAATGCTATTTTAAAACTAGGTCTGATTATTAAAATGTGAAATTCTGTCAGTGACAAAGAAATTACAGACATGTTTCACCCAGGCTAAATTTTAGAATACACCTGAAAAAATGGTTCTTTCCCTTTCTTAAACAGACATTCTTACAAGGATATTTGCTATGTAACAACTTTACAGGACTGACCGTGGTCTTCAGAGGTATTCAGTGGCTACCATGAGCACCCCTGAAACTGTAGCCTTGGGATGTGACACTCTGATTAACAACCTAAGCTTCAGCAAAAAGTATTTTTCACCTGAAAGTGATGAGTATACGCTCTTTCAGTCTGGAAGTCTCCTTTCCAGCAGAGAAAACACAACACAGCAAGAACAAACACATCTTATGGGAACAGAGGACAATACAAACAATCTAAATCTCGACAATTTATTTTTATTTCCCTGGTCTAGAAAAGATTTTCAGGCACGGAGTTAAAGCTTAAGAATACGAGTAGCTCACTAGCCTTTTGTAGGACAATGTGACTATTTGAAGTTGCGTGTGCGCTTATAAACTCCAGCATTATAAGTTATGATTTACAGAAAACAGGCACATACAGCCTACTCACCACAAGCATTTTTACAGTCATCATAGAAATCTCAACAAGAAACCAAAAGTCAAATTTCTTATTGGGTTTATTCCTTCTGCTGAAATAATATTTTTTTTCTATGGCTGACTCATCTAGAAAATTTTTATGAAGTTAGTAGCAAATGCAAGCATCCTGCTCTTTGCACCTTCAAAGCTATCACATAAAGATAACAGTGTTTTCTTTTAATCTTTTTTTTCATTACTGAATATTATGCTTACAACAATCCTGCTTTGCTACAGATGGTTTCCTGTTGTTTCTGCCAAATGTGAAATAGCTATAAAACTTGAAAAGGTTCTGATGCTGTCACTGCATGAAAAATTACATCTACAAGGGAAAATTAAATATGAGCCTTAGCCTTTAATTTCTTTAATCTTACTTAGTAAGTGAACTTTTTTACTCCCACCCCCAACTCAAAGCTTCCGATAACATGACCTGAAGGGAAAAATACAGCTATGTATTTTAGTCAGGTATAAAGACTTCATTAACAAAAACAAAAAAAAAAGAGGAAGGGGAAGTAGATAATTCTCATGTCCAGACTAACCAAACAGCCACCAACTACAGCTGACAAGAGCAGTGCCTTTGGCTCAGTTTCATAAAATACGTAAAGTAATTTCTGTTAGAAGACAGTGAAGTTCCTGTTTTCAGTGCTATAATAAGGAAATGTCACCTCAGCAGACAAATTACTAGAAAATGGCTTGTGTAATCCCAAGGGGACAGAGCCTTTGCTCCTTGCGTGGGCAAACCTCAGTGAACTCAGTGACAGCTTTACTTGAGCACACAAAGAATATTAAGAAGCACTTCTAAGAAAAATTAAATTTTATACATATGATGAAGAAAACTCTAGATGCTCTGATGCGCTCTATAGGCATAAATTCAGTATTATACGGGTGAAGGGCTTGGAAAAGGTATTTTATGAGCAAAGTAACTTACTAAGGCACATAACTTAGGAGTGGAGCATCAATGAACAAGTGAACTTCCCAGCTCTCTCAAATTTCTGTCAGTATTTGACTGGCAGCACATCAACAGACTCATTTTCTAGTAAAAAAAAAAAAAAAAATCAGGGAGCATTTAACCACATCCTTCTACTAACAAGGTGAGGCTGTGCTCACTGCCATGGATCTGCCTCTACAGGCACTGGGGGTAGAGGCAAAGAGAGTAAATATGAGAAATTACTCTGTCATTTTGAGTGCATTTGTCTGTCTGCTGCCGTACATAGAAGGTCTGGTATCTTAGAGCTCTGCAGCATAATAAGCAAGTGTTCTGTATTACACTGGAGATTTGGCAAGCACCCATTTCTGCAGAAAAAAGGCATTTAATTGTAATCTCACCCAACTAAGACATTAGACCTCAACTTTGCAGCTGCTCAGACCCCTACTATTCATTCTAGAGTATGGATCCGATACTCATTTGCTACAAGAAGAGTTTCGGTCTTGGTCGGAAAGAGAAGTTGGTGGGATTTTAGTTTCTTTTAACCTATGCTGCCTTTCCCTGCTCTGGAGGCTGCAGTTTAAAAGCAGAGGTAAAGGTGGCATTGTGGGTAGGAGTGAGTGGAAAATATGTACATTCATCAAACTGCAACCAGATGTCTCATCTGCATGTGGATGTGCCTGTCTCATGTGCTGTACCCCCAAGGGCACCACTCTGCCTCCTCAAAGTTGCTCCTGGTGTTTCCCCGTGCATAGATATTTGCAGCAGAGATACCCGTTTGTTTGTTTAGTCTGACTTCCACCAAAGCTAAATTAGAAACAACCTTACGCAAGCTCTGGGAGACCTGCACCACACTGGGTGAACTCCTGTAGTTCAGCCCAGCTGTGGCTCCTGGTTCATGGTGAAGATATCCAGGTCTGGGAGAGCAGGGGCGCAGGGCACGTGTGGGGCTGACATGCTGGACCTGCTGCTTTCTCTGAGAGACTCTGCATGGTGCCTGACACTGATGTCTGTGAAAACCACTGACTGGTCACTTGGGCCAGGAAACCATTCACAGACAAGCACCCTTCGTTTCGCTTTTGTAGTGTAGCCTGCGTACGTGGGGATCTTGGATGAAAATCAGAAATGGACAGGCAGGCTGGATTTCTGCTGACATGACTGGAGAGTCTCCTGTTGACTTTACTGGGAAGTATATTGAGCCCCTGTATATTCATTTTATCTGTTTTTTGGTTTTTTTATTTATTACCAATTTTATCATTTGGTCACCAGCTGAATTATTTGCACCTTTCGCATCCAATTAAACACCACAAAGTGCTAGTGCTGGATTTTTCTCACAACTGGTTAGAAACCATGATAGAAAACATAACCCTGCCACATCAGAGACGTTCTTCATATACCATACAATATTTGCATCTAGGTTTCCTTGTTGCTAGCCAGTGCCATCTGTTATCTGTTTTGGTCTGCTTATGAGAACTGGCAATTTTTGAGAATTGAGAGCAAGACAAGAACAATGGCTTTTTCCTTCGTATTTTACGTCCCAAAGAAACCAACTGGATCTACAAATGCACAGAAAAATATACCCCTCCAATTGGCAATATATTAGCACATGCTTTTTCTGTATGGAAAATTTAAAGAGACAAGACTCATCACGGGGAAGTATTTGAATTTAATGAAATAAATCTGTGCCCCACAATGCCTGGATACTCGGTTTTACTTTTGTCTCTCTTGGAGGGTGTTGACACTCAGACAGGGTGATGGAATAAATGGTGACAGCTGAGATAGTTACTGCCCTCAGCTGTGCACTCTGTCCCTCTCTTGGAAATTATTACCCTCCTGCAGCTGGCAAAACGGGATGCTTCATGAAACCAGCTTCAGACCGCCAGACTTTACACCAGCCTCTGCTGATGCGGCTCTGCCAGCCCATAAACTCCCATGGCTTGGAGGTGAGCCCACAAGCCATTGAGCCATGCCTGCTGTGCAGGTGGTAAACACTCAGAAAGAAAGGGGGTGGCCAGTTGAAGGTGCTGCTGCTTTGCTTGCTCCCCTGTCACGGGCCACTGGATGGGTGGCAGCCCACAGATCATTCTTTCCTATTTTTGTAAATACGAATGTGTCTAACACCGGGGACACATTGTCACCAGCTACTCACCAAGAGAAGAAATGGCAAAATCCCAAGTGACAAAAAGAGAACGTGCCCCAGCCTTTTAGTTTTTTGTTGACTCCACTAGGAAGACAAATGTTAGTAAAGGATGGTAATTTCAAATTTTGCTTTGTTATAAGAGGCAAATTGAAGTCCTATGTTTGAGGATGCCGTCTGTTTCATAGTTCCTAACTAGAGCAGGCTATAAACCAGCACCAGGTATTTTAACAGACTGCCTATTTTAGCCTTTGATATCATCTGTTCCTCATATTTTTGCAGTCCCAGTGTTTCTCTTCCAAGATGTGTGATATTGATGCACAGGGTCTTTTCGTCTTCTTTTCAGTGACAGAAGCCAAGTTCTAGAAAACCTCAATTTATCAGCTATTACTGTACAGACTTCTTTCCCTCCTGGTCCTTCTCCCAAGCAGTGGAGTGTGTATACAGTTGCAAAAA
>VZRN01000659.1:1095928-1110819 GCA_013397935.1 Dasyornis broadbenti | reverse complement strand
AAAAAAAAAAAAAAGTCATAGGAATGCATCCTTCTAGCCTGGATAATTACAGATATCTAATCCTGAACTATTAAAATGGTTCTTGCTTCAAATGAAATGTAAAATTCAGACAATCTGCAAATAATTGTATGCTGCTTAACTGGCACTTCAGTAGTTTTTGTTTGTGATATATCCAAAGGAAGAGATGGATGCACTGTCAGAATTAAAGCTCTCTTGTTATTTGGCCATATGTTTCTGCTTTGGTCCCAGCCTGTTACGTTGCTGTACAGAGGATAAAGCCTAGTCTTCATACACAACACAACCTCCAGGGGAGGGGGGGAAAAGAGTGAATCTTTCCAGGATTCCTTCTTATCAGAGAGCTGGCATGGACTTGAATGCAGCTAAGTTTTGCAGCACCGTATCCTTCCTGGCTGTAAAGACCAAAGAACCAGAGGCTCATCTGCAGGAGGTGTGTGTTCATCAGCACTTGCACAGCAGAGACAAAGACAGCAAGAAACTGGAACTCATGTATCTTTCTATGCCAGGCTCCAGTAGGGAAGCAAGTATCTTATTGAAGATTGGTTGGGAAGAGCTGGATGCCGAAGGGCTAGGAACTAGGTTGATCTTAGCCTTTAAGATCAAAAGGGTCTCAGGTCCATCAGCATTTCAGGATGCTGTAATTACAGTCAAACTAACTCTTCTAAACTCTTTAGCTTTTTCTCCCCAATTCACCAATAGCCATTGACTGTACCAAAGTAACATTCTCCAAACACAGTATACTCTGCACATTTTTATTTTCAGAGCAGGCCCCTGGATAGTCAGGTTATTGAGACCCTCCTGGCTTCCTATGCACAACAAATGAGGCAAGAATCAGCTGAGATACCACCAACTGCTGGAGAGGTTCCTTGTGGGACAGGGAATGGGACAACATCAACATCCTCAAAAACTCTGCTATAAAACTGACACAGCTCCGGCAGTCCCTTTTGCCACATAAACTCTTACCAGCCATGTCCTCCCAAAAACGAAACAGGAAGAATTTAAGGCACCAAATAAATAAAAAAATCTCAGCTCTGCAGAACAGAGTCTGAAAAAGAATAAATGCCAGAAACTCTATGAAATCCACCAGGGACTTAGATACTGATTTTGCACTGCAGATGGTCAGACATTATGGTAATGTGGCAATGTAAAACCTGTTGCTAGATTCATGGTGGGTGATTCAGTTCAAGCATTGTGGCTTAACTTCACAGAATGACACTTCTGACATTTCAAAACTAGCACTCACTAGCGTCAGATCAGGAGGATGTGGCCCTGACTCCATCTCCACAGAGATTTTAAAATCCACTGGCAAAGCTTTAAGTTCTTCATAAGACAATAGCAGATAATGCTTTTTAAGTAGTCTTTGTTTATCTTTTATTCTTTTGTTTCTAATGGACTCCTTCTGAATTCGAAAATAACTTCCTCTCTACTTTTGTTCTGATTTCCCCAGTGGGAAGAAACTGAAAAAGCTGATCTATGTCAAGTCAGAAGAAATGCGTGCAAAGTTAATATGGTTCAGAAAACAGTATTTGATCACTGAATGTTGCCAAAGACTCAGCAAGAACTGGGCACACCACCCTTGTGGGAGTTCTGCCATTGACTGCATGGGCCCAGAATCTCATACATTTGTAATAGAATTGGATGAGTGATAAATCAAACAAAAGAACAGCAAGTTACTTGGCCTTCAAATAATATTTGTATGTTCTAGTCTTGTGCTGCATGAAGGTTCTTAGTTTTCTGGGAAAAGTATAGCCAAACATTTTGTCCATACAGTGGCCATTGGCACAGATCAATTACACTTGCCAAGGTGGACAGTCTTCCGTGTCACAAATTCCATCCTTGTTCAGTAATATCTAATTCTTTACAGGGAATTACCTTCTTGGAATATACACGAAAAGAAAGTGTCTCTGTTTTTGCAAATACCTCCCTGACCTATTGACCCACTGGCCAGAACTTCTCAACCTGTTAGGAAAGAAGGGTTTTCCCCAACAAGAGCTGCTGCTTCAGGACCTGTTGGGTAAAAAGTGATACTTGGTATCTTCTATTGCATCATAACATATACACTGGGTCTTGAGGGCCAGGAAAGCACCAGAAGGCAGTAAAGGCCTGGTTTCAGAATATTCAGAGGAAGAAATGAGATACCTTTCACAGAAGTGAATGGAAAGGCTGATGATCTGCATTCAGCTTCTCACCAATGACTCATGTAGGGTGGGGCCATGCTAGCACCTCTCTGATTTTTCTGCTATAGGCAGTAGCTCACGTTGCAATTTATCTAACTTTTAGCTGAAAAGAGAAGAAGCATAGATATGATCTGAGACCCAGTTCCATCCCAGCATGGTTAAAGGAAACAACTCTGTTGAAGATATTAGAGGGGAATTCCTCCACTGATGACAACATGAGAAAAACATTATCTTAATATTAATCTAATCTTCAAAAGCTTATGCTGCTATTTCTCAAAAACTGAGACTTGGACCATTTATCTAGCACAGCTATATGAGTTCAGTTAGAAATTCTAGACTCTGTTAAAACATTCCAGTCCTCCAAGAAATGTCACCTTTACACATAAAGTTGAAATGTTTCACGTGAAATAATTTTCAGAGGAATTCTTAACAATGCTACGGTAAAACTGCATTCAGTTCAACATTTTTAGTGAGATGATTTCCATGGTATACAATTCAGTATGTTGCCTTGAAAATGACCATCTCATGATCCTATGTGAAAAATTAAAACATCACATGTTTTCCATCTAGCTGCAATAGAGAAAAATCAGGCTATTTATGCCAGTGGTTTTCTGCAAAAGCTATCTACGTACTAAAAAAAAAAGCCTGCTGGCTTTTTTCTGGGCACATTCTCATCTGAGCTCTTTCTTGTGGTCAGACTACATTATTGCAAACAGAACACAACTACGCTGTGCCCTACCAACCAAAAGAGCTGGGCTAAACTCTGCTTACCATTTCACCATTGTCAATCATCTCCAGTGAAAATGGGCTCACAGGAGCTTACCTGAAGGTGGAATTGTTCCCGCTGAGTGGTATGGAGCCAAACTTGCTGCTGCTGAATATATTTCCTTTATTTGACAGTTCTTGTCTTTTTAAATTTCACAACTAATTTCTTATCAGTACTATTCTTCAACAGACAATATCCAAATTTTTTTTCTTTTTGCTTTGTACAACTTAGACATTTTTGAGAGAGAACAAAGAACCAAGTAATCCTGATAATAGTCATAGGGTTTGACCCTACTTTGCACAGTCCCATTAATTTCCTTTTAAAATTTGCGATCTCCCAGGATTTTTCCCACAGAGCTGCCAGAGATCTTCACCACTTGCCCAAAACATTTTAAGAGTTATCATTCAAAACTGCAGTATACAACATCAACTCCCACCTCTGCTGTGGAGGAGTGGCAGCAGTGGCCATCGGCCTTGCCTACTTGAATGAACAGCAGCCATAGGTGTGAAAGTTTTCCTTGTAGCTTGAGGCATGTAGAGAGGTTTGGGGTGGTACCCCAAGGAGTTGGTGGTCATTAAGCTCCTTGGCATCGTTGTACTGTTGATGAGGATCTCACCTGTCATCCCACGGGGAACAGATCCAAAGTGCCACCCTGGCCCCTTCATATAATATGTAAAGCTCCACTAACTGCAAAAATAAAACCACCTTTTCTCTTAGGCATACCAGTATCTAGCTGCCTGTTTTCTAATACACAGCATCAGTGCTATAGCCACGGCAGCAGCAGTAGCAGCTAAAACCACCCAGCTCTGTACCAAAGACAATATTTCGTAGTCGAGCAAGGTTCACACAGGCCACTTCACTGTTGGAGCAGGTTCTGCAGTCCCAGCTGAGCTCTCTGCTCCCCCAGGCATAGCTGGGCATTTCAAAGCTACTTTGGCACCACATATGGCTACAGAGTCCTGTGCTTGGAGCAGGTATGCAATACCACTCTGCCCAGGTACTTCTCAGTGTGGGCAGCAGCCTGCTTTCCTCTCTAGACCTCAGTGTCACAGTACCCTTTGACAGAAAGATTGTGGAAGCAGGGAAAATTAAAATCAGCATGCTATGAACATGTATTCACATGTGCATGCAGTCAGCCACAACACTATCAATGCTGTGATATTTTACAGCGGTGGTTGGGATTTCAAAAGGATAGTAGCAGTGTAAAAAGTACAGTCAAATTAGTTTGCAATGTTAACACAAAACCTGAAAGAGCAGTTCCACTATCCTCTGGAGAAATAGATACTTCTACTGAAGTAAAAAACCTGCTGGATCCTCTAGAGTTTAGGAACTGGTCAGAACATCAGTACTTCTAATAATAAAAAGTCTACAGCACATTCTATGAGAAGAAACTTTAACGTCTAACCAAAGGGTACTACCAGGAACTGTAGCAACTTTCTAGCATTCACAGGGAAAAGCAGTTCTTTAGTCCTATGCCAGGAGCAGAGAAACTCACTGGATGGTAGATCTCTTTCAAACGAAGCCTAAACCCAACATGATTTCCAGCCACAGCCCTCAGTGACATCCCCATGACAGAGTGGATCCCGTACCAGAGGCACGCTGGCTCTGGGGAGAGGGAGCCGACGTGCTCGACGGGAGCCTACCTTGCCCAGAGACGGAAGCCTACCTTGCACAGACGGGCTCACGGCCTCCGAAGCCCGGGCAAGGGCTGCTCCGGCGGGCACGGGATACCCGGAGCCGCTCCGGCGGGCGCAGAGCGCAGGGTCCCGCTCGCTCGGGCTCTCCCTCACAGGTGCCAGCGCGCGTCTCCTCCGCTCGCAGAGTTTGTCACGAATGTCCCCAGCTGGGTTCCAGTGAGCCCAAACGCCTCGGAGCCCTCAGCCCACGGCCTCGCGCTCCCCTCGCAACTTCTCCTTCCCCTCGCTCTCCGCTGGGAAGTTCGGCAGAGCTGCGGGCGCCGGAGCGGGCTCCACTCTCTGTGAAAACTCGCCTGCCCCACCTAGAGGAGCCCCGCAGGATGAGGAGGAGTCCCGCATCCATGCCCGCTACGGCTGAGCTCGAATTTTGCTGGTGAACAGGAGAATGTTTTATCTGGTTTCGCTGGGCTAATGAGAGCCAGAGCTTGGGCCACGGAGCAGGGAATACTTCTGGGGAGATCCTGGGAGTAGAAGAAATGAGGGGGAAGTTTGACGACTGAACTGGTTCAATTTAGCAAATGTTGGTATGGCAAAATCAAACCATTCTGCAGAAATAGCTGATTTTCAGATAATTTGGGGTGGCTCCTCTGAAGCCCGCCTCAGTCTCCTACTCCTCAATTGCAGTTTTGGGGACTCCCTGGACTTCCCACAGGACGCTTACCAGGGAGGGACAGTGTGGGAGACATCAAGAGTCACTGGGTCCCCAGAAGCACACACAGCTCCCTGCTGCTTCTAGAAAATTCTAAAGAATATCTTAGATATTTTTCAAAATGTCATTGCTACATTTCTGAACTACTGATTCTTTTCTTTCCAAGCCAAATTGAAATATTCATATACTGATGTGCTTTCTAAAGGTTGCAGATTCTGGTTGTCAGCTAGCTCTGCACAAGGGGATTGCCAGCATTTCTGCAAAGAGTGTTCCTTAAAATCGGAAAACATTAAATAACCTACTCAGATAGCATTTTTTGTCACTGAAGTGAAAATAAATTAAATGCAAAATACTCAACACACCTGCAAATGGCTTTAGTGCAGTTAGAGCAGTTAACTCAGAGGTCATAAAGGAGAAGCATGTCAACGTATGCCTCCTTTTATAAGCATACAATATGTAGTATGAAAAAATTGACAGTGCTTGGTCACTGGAAAATATTTCTCAAAGGAGACCTTTCAGCCTTGTTGGATACAAGTCTTAAGTGTGTATTCTGGTGTGTGTTGTTCTTGTAACTCCACAGCTGACCTGACAGTCACCATTCCACTGGGCAAAGGCGTGCATTGAAATCAGGGGGCCTTTGGTTCATATCTAATACATACCAAACTCAATGGTATGAATCAACATTTAAGTATAATTGGGCATTTTAAAATTTTATTAAGAAACACATTTAATACAATTGTTCCAGTTGTCAAAAGCTGATCCTGGGCTACCAGCAAGTTGTTTCCTTCTTACCTGTAGAGAAGAAAAGATTATGGCTGGTATCACTACAACACAGAAAAAACATGGCTAAGACTGGCTGATCTTCTATGGGGGCTGCTTTTCTTAGCAGCAGGTGAATTGTTCCTGAACCTAGCTCCTTTCTGAACAAAGGTATAAGAGAGACAAGGATGAAGGTGGCAATAGTAGGGCAGGTTCACTGGAAATGATGGAACAAAGCAGGAAAGAGGTCACTTCCCTATAGCCCACAGGGTTCATCCATTTCTGAGAAGAGACAAAGGCGGCAGAACCGTGAAAGACAGAAGAAAGTGTGGGACAGAGAGCAGAAGGAGAACAATAGTTATTTATCTCCATTGCCTGTGGAAGAAAGGCTCATGCAATATTTGTGTTCCCTCCTAATAGCATTTGAATCTACTGGCCAATAAAGATACATTTTCAGAAGCCTCTAACAATAAGCAGCTGACTAAAGACAGTCATCCCCAATTTACTGCCCAGATTTGGAGAAAGCACAGTGTGAAGACACCTTATGAGAAAGCAACAAATCCCTGCAGAGAGAGACCTCACACATTCTCCAGCCACCCAAAAAGCATACATCTTCTTAGACCACACAAGTCAGTCAACTCACAGAACACAAATCTGTAGGAAATCAGGATTCATTAGTTCCAGTACTTCTGGTGCAAGATGTTTTTCTGAAGATGGTTTATCATCATGAGTCTGAGAGGCACTGGAAAATTTTATGTTTTTCTTTGGCCCAAATTGGGTTAATTTTCATTCTTCTGTTTCTCCCAGTCTTCAGAGCAGCTAGATTAAAATCACAATGCAATATGGGTGCCCAAGCTCCTGCTTCTGAGTGAATGGTCTGAAGTCCACATCCTTCCAGGGCTGACATCTGGCCCAGGGAAGCTGCTCTGCAGAGATGCTGTGTGAAAAAAGAGGAACTCGTATTTTGCTGACCCAGCCATTGTGGAAAAGTCAAGTAGGGAAGAAGAAGAGCTACTTTTGTCAAAAAACCACCAAAATGACAGTGGATTTTTTATCTGCCACATTGATGCCTGGCATCAGGTAACAGGCTGGAAGGATTCCCTTTCAGCCCCTATGACATCCATATGTCTATTCACCCTCTCTGACATGTGAAATTCCTGCCCTGAGCACCCAGCTGGAATGAGGGGAAATGCAGGCATCAGTGACAAAATGAGTACATGCGGCCACAAGAAAGGAAAGGAGGAGTGAGCCATGATGGGTAACCTATGAACTCAGCCATCTGGACTTGTGAGGCTTCTTACTGCTTACCATTTCTACCAGAATGGAGTGTTCTATGGCACATGAATATCTGTTGTCACATAATCATCCTTCCACCCTATCTTTGGTCACACCAGAGGCAGCCCAAGGGCAGAGTATGTCATTGCAATATTTCTTACGTTTGTCCAAAGGGCCTGTGTATTCCCTCAAGTCATGGGAGAGGTAGAATGACATGAAAAGTGCCTGTATCACATGTCTAAAACAGAGAGTGGGTTTGCCTGGTGTGTGTTCTTGCTGCTGTCATCAGCTAAGTAAGGCTGATGGGACTCTCCCTTTGCATTTTCTGTCATCTCCCTTTTCTACTGGGGCTGGTATTCCCCTGCCCCACTGTGGCACAGGGCACTGGCATCCAGAAATGGTGACATGAGGAGAAAGAGAGAGGATTATAGTCCTTAGAGATCCTTTCTCCTTTTGTTGTGGAAAGTCATCTGATTTATAACGAAATTGGAGCTGTCATATTAAAGCATATATTTCACGGTTACAGTCACAGGTATACAGGTGAGGGAATTCTTTAGTTAGCAGTTATTATTCTTCAAATATCTACAGGATACTAAAGACACTTAGCCACCTAAAAAGTGAATTAACTTGCAAGAATTATTAGTAGATATTTCAAGCATGTCCTAAGCCTGTAAACACCTTGCTTTTAGCATAGAACTGAAGGCTTTCGGCTTGGAGTCTGTTTTCCTTTGTTGTGTGTAAACATTGTGTAAAACCCTGGAGTATTCTGACTTGGAGAAATCACTTAGAAAGGGTAACTAGAGCAGTGTTTTAAGAAGTTGTTATAATTCTGATCATCATAGGTTTTTTGATATAAAATACATGATCATCACCTGACTTCAATTTAGTAAAAAAGTATATATAGAGTATGGATGGTATTGAGTTTATAAATACCTTTTAAAATGAGGTTTCTAAATTGGTGGTGATTTTAGCCATTGGTTCAAACCAAAATCTAACTGAAATTTGGACCATAAAATTATGGATAGAGCTAACCACAGTGATGTCACAATTTGTCACTTAAGTAGTGGAAAATATCAAAAAGCCTTAGCTCACAAGTCTGACCAAAACAAATTTCTAGGTCTAGTAGAATAACCCATTCCATTCACTACCAATCAGCTCTTTCTCCAGAGTGAAAAGTGAGTTTAAACTCACATCCCTAAAACTCAATTACACCTTTATTACTCTTAATATATGTAATACATCTTTAATCCAGGAAGCTTGTATTAAGAGGAAGTACTTAGGATACTTTTCAAATACACGCCAGTAGCACATTCTTCAAACATAGTGCAATGAATTTCCATTTTGTTTATAACTTCTTCCTTGGCAGATTACCTCCCTTCATGAATGCAGATGACTTACACATTTGATTAATATTTTAATATGGTATTGTATCACCTGCGATATATGACTGTGGTGTATTACTAAACTTCAAAATACCTAATAAATTGAAACTGTCAGCTGGTTAAATAGATCAAATCCAGCCTTCCAGTAATGCTTCCATCCAAGTGCAGGTGACTCAAGGTTAGTAGGTAGTCAGGATACATGGGTGACACCACCATCTATATCATGTGTTCTCCAAATATGCTTCTTGTTTCCACTTTAGATGTGAACTATAAGGCCACATGCTTGCTCAGAGGTAGAATCCCTGATCTGTTTGTGCTGAAGCAGTTTATAACCTCTCTCAGACCAGAACACACCTTGTCTTCCTTGACCATAGTTCTTACAATGTATCACCTGAACTGCTTGGGATCCTTTCCCAAAAGAAATCCAAAGCTTTTTCCAAGATTATTTTAAAATTCTAATTCCTGGGAAAATGCCCTCAGGATAGAACGCATATGGAGTTGTGTGAGAGGCATGTGTGGTTTTTTCCCTTTTCAGCACAGGTAACAGCACAGTATTCAAAGAACTCCCCTGGTACATCAGGCCTCAATTAAACTGGGGGCTTACACCAAGACCTCTACCAAGCATTTTCACTGCTTGTTGTTTAAAGGCTTTCATCTTCTTAGTTTTTTTCTTTTAAGCTAAAGGGAGAAGACAGAGAAAAATGAATCAAGGTGTTGTCAGCAGCCAAAGGTTTTGTTTTAAACCAATGCATTTTCCTGTGCCTTCTCTGGCCCAGGGCATTGATTGCTCCAGGCAAGACTCCTGATTAACATCCGTGAGCATGCAAAGAGTGTCCATGAAGTCAGTGAGCCACTGCTGAAGTAGCTACTGTTCAACAAGAGGGGAAAGCATCCCTGTGCTGGCAGCTTGCATGGATGTTTTAAGATCTTGTGCCCTCAGAGAAAGATATGAGAGCCAAACCAGTTGAATTGACTTTGAAGGTACATTCACACTGAAGATACATTTGCCACAGCAAAAGCATGCCAGCACTTTGGTGTACCTACCAAAGATCTTGAGACAGCCAAAGAGACTATGCAAAGTGCAGGGAGAGCAGCAGAACAGTGGCCAGGATGTGCTACAGAGATGCCTCACCTTACACACCCACAGCAACAACACAGCCCGGTCTGCAAAAACACAGACTTGTCTGTAAAATTACAAATAATTGAACACTCTGTAAACTTTTTTCCCCCTCCCCCCTGCTAATACCACTTTTGCTTCTATAATGCATCCAGATGATCTTAATTTGTAATTTAGGAGAGACTTAATTACTGTAATTGTTAAGAAAAGTTAATTTAAATGCTTACAGAGTCAGTGACCCAACATGCTCAATGAACTGCTAAGGCTGGGCACAGAAGAATGTAATCTTAATGTACTGAATTTCTTTCCTTCAGGCAAATACAGGGCCAAATGTTCAAAGCTGCTTCTTAAATTGCACATACAACATCTGAAGAGACTTCTGCCTACGTGTAAGAAACATGATTTGTATGCACAAATACATAATTTAATTTAAACGTATCTATATATTATGTTCACACTAAGGGAGCATGCAAAAGAATACCCAGGTAAACACTGCAGACAGTTTTCTATGCTCTTTCAAATGAATAAAAATACTAAATACTGTACCATAATGTTTCTGAGTTTGTCCTTTAGAGTACCCTGTGAAATGCAAACTTTGGCTTCTGCACCTACCTCTGCAGCTTGTAGTCTGCTGGTTTGATGGAGCCTGTGCTTTCCTTGAAGAAGTGCTGTTAGGCTTCGTTATTGACTGGCATATTTTGAGATTCTTGATTCCTAGGAATATTAGGAACATTGCTCCTTCTTTAAATACAGTTACAAATCACTCCCAGTCTGTTAATTTTCTGAAAATCTTAGGAACCTTCTTAGGTCTTGAGTTTTTTTGGTCTTCTTGCACATTTTTTACCCTCTTTCTTTAGACTAAAGGAGGCATTTCCATCCGCTCCAGGGCAACACACTTCAAATCCTGTTCTCCAGGTGGGTAATAAGAATAAGAGTGTTCCAACACTGGAAGACCATACTCAGCAATTTCAACAACTTTGCCAGTGCTTGGGCAGCCTTAAAAAAGGATGATTTGAATTCAGAATGGGTGAGGGGTACCAAGCAGATTAGGAGAAAAACCTTGTGAAGAAACATTGGACTCTGAGGAGGAAGAGAAAAACTGTGACTGGGAGCTGGATAGTAAGATCAGGAATGGAAGTTGTGAAGCAAGAAGAAAACAGCAAGATTGTAGCGGAGGGGACATGGGGGCAAGACATGGGGTGCAGGTACTCACTGTGGTGAGAAGTGGTGGGGGACTAGGGAGGTTCGTGGGCTTGGGAAGTGGTGCAGAGGGCCCAGCTGAACAGTGCAATGCAATAAGCCATTCAGATAATGACAGCAGACAGTGCCAAGAGAGGGAGAACTGAGGTGGCACTGGGAACTGTAATGCTGGCCCAGCATCAGTGAAGAGTTCACAGCAGAATGGGTTTTGCTGTGTAGGTTTTATCTACGTATTACCAGAAGCAAAAGTGATGTTACTCAACATAAAAAACCCCCAGAAGTTCTAGTTTATATTGTGAATAGTTTGAACTGCCCTTAACATCTCTACTTTATCAGAGTTATACTATAGTACAACAAGCTGAAATGTAAACAGTCTGGCTACAAGTAGCAATGATTAATTAGTCATTTTCTCAGAAATGCCTCATCCAAACAGCACCAGCTGTATTCCTGTTAAATCCACAAAGAAATCTACTCTTCATTACAAAAGCTGCATTTTCCATAAGGCTCCCTGAATTTCCCCCAGAAGCTCTAAATATCCTCCTCTTGCCTCACATCACAAATGCAGCAGACACAGCTGCTGCAAGGAAATTCATGAACCACCAGGATTGTCCAAGGAAGTGAATTTGGTGAAAGCAAGACTGATGTGGACCAGCTTTTGGGGCTGTCAAGGGCCAGGGTCAGGCTGTGTAGCTGTAAAGGTGCCCTGAAACCTCGGGGCTGTGCCAGGCAGTCGGAAGGACACAGACAAAGGGCAGACCCTACACTCTGACAGTAAATCAGCTTCTGTGTGGTAAGATTTTGACACACAAGTATAGTCACTTGGAGCTGTGAGGAGACTTTTCCTGCCTGACAAGGGGTAGATACTTGATGCTTTAGACATGGCTTAAAGAACTTGCTATTATGGCATGAAATTTCCAAACACAAGGTATTTTCCTTAGTTTTCAGTTCATGCTCTTCACTGACATCAGCTAGGCTCTTATCTTCAAACAGGCAGAAAGGACAGCTAGCATCATCCATGTTTCCGTCTGGTCACTGATGGGTCAGTCTTCTTAGCCTCTGGAAATTCCTACCTGTTCTTGTCATCCCTTGACCACTATTTCCACCACTTTTTTTCAAGGTGAGGTTACCACAGTCAGCAAGTCTTAATTTATTCCCTTACCACACCAAAGGTATCGACTGATAAATAGACAGTCCTGCATTAAGTCCCTGATCCACATAGGCTGATTATTAAAACTCTCTTAAGACCTCTCCCAGTGACCAAAACACCTGAGTCCTTTGGCAGGCACTGGATCAAACTATGCAACTCAATAAGCCCTCAGGAATAAAAAAATTACTAGAACATAATGAGTCTAGAGTCACTTCAGACCCTGCCGTGCCCTCCTGCCTTCAGCTGCTCTTTCGTGGAGGAGCAGACCTCTCAAAAGTCTTGTGTCATTCCTGCCAGCCCCTTCAGAAGCCCCAGATACTGAGGGCATGTCAGATGGCAGTAATCCACCTATTGTTAGACAAGATAAACCCACAATCAATCTCGTTCTTTCCTTGTGAAACTGTGGTAAATTTAAAAATAGACACATTTTGTAGACTTGCAAGTCCATGGTGAGTGCTGGAGGCAAAACCTGGGCCACACATACAATTTTATGTCACTGTGACCCGTCTGTATTTGTAAATATGCAAACATTAGTCAGTGTGGACAGATTTCATATCTAAAGAAATGTAGATGTTTTATTGGCAAGTGGCTAAAAGTCAAGGTTCTGTGAAATACCTGCTAATTTCCAGTACTTTAAGTTGGTTTTTCATAGTATGACATTAAATTCATCTGTAAATATGCTGGTCTGTTGGTAGCTATGTTGCCCTTTTTTGCTTGGTATGATTTATTTATTCACTCTACAGAGCCTAATTACATCTTCACTTTTATATAATAAGTTTGAACTCTTTCCCTGCAGACTTAACCTGAAGATCTGGGGGCATAAAACCTAATCATCTTTGATGATTATATGATGGCACCCCTGAAAATTAAGTTAGAGCAGCTGCAAAACATGTGAAACAATGAGACTTATCTATATTACAGTCCTGATGAAATCTTGTGGAAACCTTACAATATGCTTTATTGACCTTCTCTAGGGTACTATAATGATACATCCTATGTCAGATCTTCATCACTGTAATTGAATTTTAGAGAACTTCTGTGATGACTCAAAAATTGAATCTGCTCCCTGGTGCCTTTTCTTTCAATACAATCTAAATCCTTTTTTCATTCCTTCTCTTAATTATGAAGGTGGGGAGACTAGTGAAAGTGTTATCAGTCTTCCTTGGCCTAGAGCCCTTTGCTTATGCTAACATTTTCCCACTGGAGACAAAATAGTGACTGCATTTTTTGCAGGATCTCAGGAAGTTTTCTACTATTTCACATACGGCAGGCAAGAGACTGGCACCAGCACACACTGAATTTCAGCATTCAAGCCCTAGCACTGCTTTATATTACCCAATTGCCAGAATCCAGCTGCACTCCACTGTGCCATATGCAGCTCATTCCTATGAGGAATCACAGGCGGTCATCCTGCCTGTGCAATGCCAGCTGAGTGGGGCAGGCTGATGAGAGGACAGATGTGACTTCCACAGGGCAACCCTCTCCTGGCATGGGTCAGCCCAGGTGCATCTCTGTGAATTAATTTTAGACATATCTACTGCACTTGGAACATATCAGAGCTTTTGGGACAGCCTGTAATACACCTTCAGTTCTGGCACATCTCTACTGACTTGAAGAAAGGTCATAGGGATGTTTGAATCTGGTGGGGTTCTGCAAGTGGTTGTTGCAGCTCCCTCTCTCTTCATCTCACTGTACTTGTTCACGTATTTTGTTAACAAGTATAGACACAAAAAGATCTAGAGAGAGTACCAATATGCTTTTCATTAAGCCAGCTTCAAGAACCCAGCTGACCGGAGTTCACTCCGAAGAGTGCAGCCAAAGCACCTTCTCTCTCCAAGCTAATAATGGCTTTCAGTAACAGTGAGTGAGAGCACAAGCAACAGTGAGTACATGGCATTTCTCCTGCTGGGACATCAAGTTAGATAGCTGTCTCTGGACAGTGACTGGAGATTCCATCTTCTCTTTTGTCCCCAGCTATGCTGGATTTCTCCTTACCTCTCTGCATTTAACAAAAACAGTCTAAGTGTATTTATAAAACAGCTTTTTATGATAGGAAGAAATTGCCTCAGTAGGATTCTTTAACCAGAGCAAATGTGTGTTACTCATTACCCATGTCCTATGCAGTGAAATCTTTCAAAGGCACAAGCTCTCCCTCCTTCCCTCTGTGTGAAATCCTCAAGGGACAGTGCCATTGCCAGGGCTGTGGCATTTCCCAGCAGCACACACACTATTTACTTTCAAGACTCTCCACTAAAATCCATTTATTTATGGTATAGAGCACAACAGATCTATATAGAATGAAACATAAGGAGCACAGTTGGTTAATACGGTGGAATATTGGACCTTTACTTGTACTGTTGTGCCCTGGTGCAGTTGTTCCACAGAGTCTATTTTGTACCTGTCTGTGTCAAATCAATATCCAGTGGACTTGTGAATACCCATACACGCTCAGGAGCTGTCTGGCTGCAAGTTAGTCTGCTCCCTTATCTCTCTTCTCTCATAAGGAGTGGCAGAACTGTGTAATAAAACCTTTAAAACTGGATCTGGTTGAATTAATTTGCAACAATTCTGAGGTGAAACTAGACAGCCTTCCTCTTGCTACCTTTCTGATTTTTCCTTTCTTCTGGAGCTGTTAAGACAAATAACTATACTAAAATCTGTCACTTTCTGTACATTTTCTACTTGATACAGAACCACAATAACA
>VZRN01000659.1:1075655-1095894 GCA_013397935.1 Dasyornis broadbenti | reverse complement strand
GGGGGGGGGGGGGGGAATAAATTCTCTATTTAAAACAATTCTGGTTTTGCACTCTTTTGGGCACCTCTGATCCTCTGCAGGCTACTTTTCCTCAGACCTCCTCTTCCCCTTTTTTGTTGTTTAAATGCAAAACACAGAAGCCTTGTGTCACCTCTGTGTTTGAAGGAAAAGATCCTATTTCTGAGAAGAAGAGCTATTTTTGTAGCTGAGCAAAGCATGGTTATGTCTAGACTAGAGTGGGAAACAGTAGCTGGCAAAGAAAACCAGAAAGGGCATGGCAAGTTTATAGCCAAAGCTGTAAATACAGGCCAAAAACGCACATGGTGTGTCGTTATAACTATAAACAATTTTTAAAGAAGCCTTGTTTTCACTTCCTTCTCATCTATATCACAACAGTTTGTGATATCTGTGAGTATGCTACAGATGTAGTTACTGTAACTATAACCATATACACTATGCCAATCTGTATGACTTCAGTGAATGTTCAGTACATTTGAGAAAATCAGGCACTTGCAGTACCTGCTGGTTTTCTACCGTGAAAAGCAAATTTCTACATGTTCCAGAAATGAAGCAAATACCTCATTCCATAAATACTTCACTGAGTCTTACACTGGAGTTTGCCACAGGAGAACTGGCTTTGCCTCTGGTGCTAAAATGACTGATAAAGAACTTCAAATAAATAAATAAATCATTGATGAAGGCTGCATAATCAATCTTCAAACTAGAAATCAAATTAAATAACTATTTCTAAACCAGTTCATTTCACTGTTCTATTACAAGCAAGGAACAATTATAGCACTGTAATCTATATTCATTTTCTTGGCCTTTTATGCAAGAAAAATCAAGAGAAGTTAATGCGTCAGATAATGGGCTTCAGTAGTCTGGCTTTTGATTTTGGTTGGTTGGTTTTAGTTGGCCTGTTGATAGCTTCCAGAGCCTAAGGATTCTGGAGGCACAAAATACGCATTTTGTGAACTTTAGGTATGCATTTTGTTAAGATGTAGACCTGAAAATTTAGTGGGCTTAAAAATGAAGAATGAGAGAATAATGTGTTGGTGTGGCGTAAGGATTGTATTAATACAAAGGAATAGGACTGCAATATTGGGTGTGTTAGGCTTTGTGTTAACCAGTGAGAGCTTCTGTGGCACCCACACTAGATGGCTCCTAGCAGCTCTCTGCCCTTAGATGTCATCACAGCGTCTGCAGAAAGGACAGAAATGTGGTGCAGGATAAAGGGCAGGCTTTTTGGTTGGACCAGCTGTCCAAAACTCTGACCTAGGTGGTTCTGGGGTTAGGAACTACTCCGGGAGAAAACTGTGGATACACACTGAGTGCTGTGCCATTCTTCTGAGCCTAGTCCCACGAGAAGCTGCCCTTTGTGCAAAGGGTCAAACAAGCACAATGCGAGCTATACATGCCCTGCTGTTGTGAAGACACTTTCATGCTCACAAGGTGATGTGGGAAGGTGAAGTGCTGGCTGGTGCTCAGATGCAGCTTCTTCCCCCGCTCTTTAGGGCAGTTCCAACGGCCTTTCAGCTGTTTCTTTTAACCAGAACACACCATAATAATGTGGTACTGTAATGTATTTTTTCCAGTTTCATGGATTACTTTTTGTGAAAACTGGTTCCATAGGTATGGAGATGGGCTGAAACTGCTCTGCCAAATCCAATGCCCTAGGTGATGAGAAAGCTGATTAGTGCTCTAGCTTTCATATTCATAATTCAGGCCATTGCTCATTAATCAAATGAAATAAAGAAAAGAGGTATTCTGGGAGAAGGCAACAGCATTGTGTTATACCCTTCAGTAATAAAGTGCCAACCAGCTTAGTGGCCCAGCTAAACATTTCTATGGCCCCAAAGAGGGAATATGTGCTATTGCAAACTTCATCAGTAGCACACATGGACTGGGATGCACTGTGTTGCTGGGCCATGCTGGAGTGCAGGATTTTGGCCCATACCACAGTTTTGGTACTTGCTCATGATCCCTTCTCATTATCTCTTTTGAGAGGGAAACGAGCTCACAATCCTTTGTTGAATTTTAGTGCAAGAGATGGCTACGGAAACAAACAAGTCATATTCTTTAGTAGTAATTAGGTTGGTTTGGTGATGCTTGACTAAAATCCTACCTAACAACCTATTTATATAAATCATTAATAGCTTGACTTCAGCAGATTTCATGCAGGATGAAAAAAAATTTCTAGAATTAGACCCTGAAAGTACATTTTATCCAGGTAAATGTTTTAAGTTGATTTTGCTTTAATAAATATCTGTATTATTTAGATTAATGCATTTCAGGTCTAACTGATGTAAACCACTCATAATATTTTGCCTTTCATGATTTTCTCCCAAGAAAGATTTATTAAAAGGCAGATGAAGTCCATTACAAGTGTCATTGCATTTCCTGTAAAGCCAGCATTATATATCAGATATGGAGAGATAGATTGTGATATAATTTGTTAAGGGCAGCCTCAGTAAGAATTTGCTGGATCTGTCCCTCTCTCCACAGAGCTCTGCCTGCACAGCAGCAGCCATGCACGATGGCTGCCACTCAAAAGTCAGTTCCTCCCGTGATTAGATTTTTTCATCTTGCAATTCCTGCTCTTACAGTATTAGCTGGAAATGCATTCATTACGGATAACACGGTACAATTAGTTCTCTTCAATAAATCTTCATTGTCACCCATAACTCTAGTAGATCTAAGCCCTATGAAACCATTAGTTTTTACAGAAGGAAGTCAATGTGTTTATTAATTTGCCATGTATGAGCCTGTAAATGATAAAATAGGAAATTAGTTGTACAAATTCTACATTCTTCAGATTGTAGATTCTTCTTTGTGATTGTTCTTTTCCTGATGACCTCTAGGATTTTTAGAATAGCAGGTTCAAAGAGGAGAGTGGCAGGCTTTTAAACAGAAAAGTAGAGAAACCTCCAGATTCTCATAAAAGGCATACCTTTCATCTAGATTTTTTTTTAACTTTATCAATAAATTTCAATAATTAAGTTTTTTTATTACCTTATCCAACCATGGAAAGATTTCTTGTTAAATTAAATAATCTCCTTCTATGGATGTTAATTTAGTCTCCTTTACTAAATGAAATACCTAGCTATGGGAAAAAGGTAGACCATAATTTGAATAGCAAAAAATGTATTAATGTCACTAATTCTAGTTCAGGAGATACTAAAGTCAGAATAGATTACTGAAAGAAATAACTTTAGAGGAAAGAAGACTTACTATAATTTAAATTATGAAAAATTCTTAATGTCACTAATTCTTTCTCAATCGCTTTTTGTGTAACAAGCCATTTATCATTAGGATCATTTCAGTCAGTCGTGGTGATAAATGGGTGCTGACTAAATGAGTGGATAAAGCAAGGTTTCTAATACTGGATGTTAGAACAGCACTAAAACCTGCACATATATGTTCCTTTTGAGTTTTGGGGCCAAAAATGGTGTCCTTTTTCTTTCTTAGATGTAAGTACCTTGAACATGTGAAAGTCTGAAGTCTCCTGGCAAACACAGGTCTCTCATGCAAACTCAGGAACTCTTTTCACCAGCAGCATACTCTGTGTCTGTACGTGTAGATGCTGTTTAATCCCACTGGAGGATATATTTTTACATATAAGGAATAATCTAAGCACTGTCTCCTACTTAAGAGGAGAAGAAACATTTAAGAGGAGAAGAAACAATTATTTTCTATTGTTTGTCATATCAAGTGTGTCAGGAATTTCTTTTTTTCTGCCTAAAAGCCAGCTGTAGAGAGGGCTTCGTAATTTACAGGCTCCAGCACAAGAAGGCTGGGTGTGGGTTACCTCAGTCTAAAGCACATCTCTGAAAGATGCGTGGCCTGTATCTCTTCTCTCAGAATAAAATGAAGGAGACCTACACAAGCTCATTACCCTGAAGCCTGACACCTGATGGAGTCCTCTGAGTCTGAAAGGAGAAGGACTTGTCAAGGCTCAGCTATTACGAGCATTGAGAGCTTTTTTGAACTACTCTGAGGTCTCAGGTTTGTTCTTCATCAAAGAGCTCCACGTCCCTCCTAGCCACTTCTCACAGCAAGAGCTGCATTAAAAAAAGGGAGAGATACTGGAGACAGGTCTCTGATATGCTGATACCTGAAACGGAGCTGATGCTTTTCTGCATCATCACTTCACCTAATATTATTCCCTTCTGAGTGTCCACTGATCACCTGTAAGGCACAAGGAGGAACTCCTTTCTATAATCTAAATGCCTAATTTGTCACCAGCTGTTTCCTACACACATTTTTGTCTGAGGAAATGGGAGAGAGGGCACACACAAGTGCTCTTGATGGTGTGAATACCCTCAGGCAAGACACTAGCAGGTATATCGACATCAGCATTTAAACCCAGACCAGGAATGTAGTTTTGAAGTGGTGGTCCTGGTGGTCCACACTCACTGCAGTGTGGATTGTGTCACAGTAAAGGTGCTGGGTGTGTGAATGGGGCTCCCTGGAGGAGATTAAACCAGATGTGTCTCAGCTGCACACCTAACATGCCCCAATGTGGTCCTGGGGATCAGACTAGCAGTTATCACCCCTAAATTGTGTCATGTCAATTGCAGGTTTCCAACATCAGCACCAACATCAGTGATTTTGCTCTACAAATCTGTATTTCCTGAGTTTGTTACTTGTTAAAGTAGACATAGTCTGTCCAGCTCACATAGTGAGAGTTAAGGCAGTTTGTGATCTGCAGTCAGAAAAGTGTTATCCTGCTGGATGGTTTGGCAGGGAGGAGTAGAGTGTGTCCCTCCTTTACAACACAGGCTATGATCTACCTTGAAGCATCCATGGGATATCCTGTGACTGCAGGAATTGTAAATCACAGAATCACAGAATATGCTAAATTGCAAGGAAGCCATGAGGATCACGGAGTCCCACACTTTGCTCTGCATAGCGCCATGCCCAAGAATTACACCCTGTGCCCGAGAGCACTGTCCAAATGCGTCTTGAACTCTGCCAGGCTGGTGCTGTGAGCACTTCTCTGGGGTGAAAAACCCCTTCCTAATATCCAACCCAAACCTCCCCTGACACATCTTCAGGCTATTCCCTCAGGTCCTGCCACTGGTCACCATAGAGAAGAGATCAGTGCCCGCCCCTCCTCTTCCCTTCATGAGGAAGTTGCAGACTGCAATTAGATCTCCCCTCAGTCTCCTCTTCTCCAGGCTGAACAGACCAAGTGACCTCAGCCACTCCTCATAAGGCTTCCCGTCAAAGCCCTTCATCATCTTTGTTGCCCTCCTTTGGATGCTCTCTAATAGCTTTAGTATCTTCTTTAATATTTTGGTGACCAAAACATTCTCAATTTCTCCTAATTTTTCCTCTGCTGCATTAAAGGTATCATGGTTGGTCTTTTCATGGCACAAGAAATGGCACCTTTGATTGAAGCCTCTGTTGCAGTCAATGGAGACTGGATTCAGCGACCCTGCAGGATCCCATCCAGCCCTGTTCTCCGCTTCCACCTGGACAAATGTTAGAGAAGAGCAGATGAAAACACTCCTGAGTCAGGAGTGTAGATCAAGAACTAATGTTGATGCAAGGTACTGGATTCCCATTTAATTCAATATCCTTTTCCACAAATGTCTTTGTATGGTGATCTTCAGCTACCTTAAAAAGCAGACACTGCTGTTATGAACTCTGCTGGCATTGTAAGGAAGCTGATCTTGAGACACAATCAGTGTCCATTTCTCAAGTGCTTGGGGCATTAACAAATTTTTAGCTGCACAATTTCCATTAATTTGTCTGAGAGTCTCTGAAAAATGTCACTTCAACACAATGCTGCTGGGTTTCTACTTGGGAGAAGATGCCTGTCTTCAGCCTCATGATTTTCACCAGCACCATATAATATATCAGAAAAGACATTTTTTCCCAGAAAAGATACTTCTGGAATTTAGCTCCCCTGACACAGTGCTGCCAAAAGGAAGCAGCATTTGCTAGTGTTATGAAATGGCTTTCCCCCCACACTTTTTGAAAGTGGAAAAGAGAGCCCTGTCCCCATCAACTGTAATTACTTCATTTCTCTCTTCCTTAAAATAAGCCTTATTTCTCCATCAAAGCATGGTTGTATTTTTATGCAACACAACAAAACACGTTGATGAATCTTAAATGATGATATAATGCAGCTAGAAATGTTCTAAGACCTTCTGTAGTTACCTGACTTTGTGGGATAGAAATTATAGTTCATCAGACGTCCCTCAAAACATTTTCAGCTATGAAGGTGCCAATCAGCTATGGGATGTCCCTGTGAGCCCCTGATAGTACCCAGCCATACTCTGAGAATTCCTGGAGGTGCCCAGCTGGCTCAGAAGCCACCCATCCCACCTGATTTGTCCCCAAGTGCAGCCCTGCTGGCTCTGTCCCTGACACCACTTGAATTGGGGTATATCCAGCCTGTAGGCTCAATCTCCCTTTGCAAACCAGTCTTGCAGGTTGGGGAATTGAGAAAGGGCCTTTTCCAACAACTTTCTGGTGACAGCAACCCAAGGATAATTTTACATCTTTCAGTTCCTCCCACAACTTTTCCAGCATACAAGTGTGGGTCTGCCCCTCAGATGCGGATCTCTGGTGATTTCTTTCCAGAATTCTTGGTTTTCGTCCAATAGTTGAATATTACCTGTCCTGCAGTGGAGTACTCTACAGTGTGACTACAAACCAGCTCCTCCCATGTAGAGCAGACCATCCTGTCCACTTAGCTGTGTGATAAACAGGTCTCTTCAACACAGTGCAATGGCAGAACATTGTTCTTGTCTCTCTATTTGCCTCTATTTCTGTTAGTGCAAACCCACTCTTGCTTCCTTAGTATTTCTCTAGGAAATATTCTTTGCAAAAACCTCCATCTATTATCCTTGTATTCTCCAGAGTCCTGTGGATATTATAAACCTTCCAAATTCTACCATTTCATTATTTAGCTGGGTATTAACACAGAAAACAAGACCAGACTAGGCCTAGGGAGGTGATTTAGTCCATCACTCTGCCTGAGGCAGGATGATCTGTACTCATGTTGTTCCTGGCATATGTTTGTTTAACCTGTTCTTAAAGGAAACTTTTATCCTCCCCGGGAGCTTATTCCTCACCGCATGGGAGATTGCCAGCAGCCATATAACCCTGCCTGTATTTAGCCCTGTGGTGTGCTGACAAATTTACCTAATTCCCCTGACTGCAACCAGACCCTTGAATCCCAGGTTTACGTAACACACCTAAGATATCCCAGCTCTGTCACCTGCTGGTTTTGTGCTGGTGGCTGCATCCTGTATTTTCTGCCTCTGAGTTCATACAGACTCTACAGTCTGTAATTTGGCACACTCTTTGCATTGAGATTTGCTAATACAAAATTGCTTTTGACAAAGTGGTATTTCTAACCGTGCCCCTGCCTCTTTGCTTTGGGCTGTGGAAAGAGGTCTCACCTGGGCTGAGTTGTGCTTTTCTCCTCCCTGGCAGATGCTCCTCTCCTTTTGTCTGCTATTTAAAAAATGTGGCAAACTTAGCTTTGAGGAGGCAAATAATTATGTTGCTTCAGTCTCTCCCTGTGATGGTGGTTCCTTTTTATGCAAGGTTTTAAAATAAGCCTCACTTCTCATTTTGTACCAGGTGATTTACCCCAAAACCTGACTGGTGTCTCTTTCAGTAAGCAACAGACAGCTCTTACAAGCCTGTAAAAGTCTCATAGTTGTTTTGCAAGGCAGAATGCACTTGATTCTGATTAAGAAAAAATACTGGGGTGAATATATAATGCTTTTTTATGAAGGTCTATTGTATTATTATCTTTATGTATCACTTCATTAGATACCATGAAAGCATAGAAATAAGCACTGAAAATATGTTTTTCTCCCAGTCACTGGTTCACCAACTTCTTCACAAGGCTCTGTAGCACTACTGAGGTGGAGAGGCTGATGTGCACCAAACCTCCCTGTGGCTGGTTTCTACAGATCAGCCTGTGGGTTGGTGCTCACGGAGCAGACGCTACCATGGGACAGCCATGGTGAATGATTTTTGGAGCACGTGCTTGGAGTTTTAGACTGGAAAGCAGTGGTAGATGGGGCCTGCAGGTACTCTGAAGGGTTAAGAGTGTGTTTAGGAGGACATGGAGAAGTAAATGACAGCTGAATATGGGGGTGGGGNTGTGGGGGAAGCCTGTTCCAGAGCCAGGCTGCTGCTTCTGCATGTACCAGCTGCTCCCAGGGACACACAAACATGCTGAATGATGGACCACCTCCTCCACGGCAGGGCATTTATTCAAGTTGTTGTTGTACATGTTGGAAAACATCCCTCTTTCCCACGGTTGTGGGAACTGGTTACATAGGTGTCCATAGCATCTTTGGCAGGGACATGCTTTCAAAAGAGCATTAGACCGTGCTGCTTAAGCTGTTGATTTAGCCCAAGTAGATTGAACTGCTGCAGGCCTAGTTCTCTTTGATTTTCCTTGGCATCCAATTCCTCTTAATATGTTTTCTCCATTACATATTGCCACAAAAGACAGTTAAAAAAAAACCCCCAACACCACAAATCTATGTTTCTGGGAAAGTAGACACCAATACTTCCTTCAAATCTGAAGCTGCCAGGCATCTGAAATTAAAATAGGTAATAGAAGGACACAAATTGAACCCCACTTGTTATAGAAAGTTCTCCCTGGGGGCACTAGACCTCGTTCTGCCTTTGCCAGGAAGAAATCCAGCTGTTTAGACCTGTTTTTCAAAGACAGGTGGAAGCTGATTTGTCAGTCTACCAAATGGGACAGGAACTGACAACACAGTGTTTCTATTTCAGACACTTACGATGCATTGGTGGCAATGTCAGTCCATGCTGTTATTCAACAACTCTACACTCTTGAGAATTCATGTTCAGGGGCCTGCTATGGGAAAAATGCCTTGCTGATGGGCCCAGTCTATATTTCAGGGATGTATACAGATTTCTGTGTGAGCATAAAAAAGGCTGGAATAGCTGCACGCTTGAAATATCTCCTGTTCATCTGTACTTCTAAAGGTTTGTGTCAGTAGGTCCTGAGATCAGTTTTAGCTACTGCCTCCTGCCTCCAGACTCTGCAGTGGTGAAGGATGCAGTTCACATAATCACAGAATCACAGAATCACAGAACGGTTTGGTTTGGAAGCAACCTTAAAGACTCTCTGGTTCCAACCCCACTGCCATGGGCAGGGATACCTTCCACTAGACCAAGTTGCTCAAAGCCCTATGCAAGCCTCTTTGCATTTTTTCTCACAGGCCTGGAGATCATCAGCATCTTAATATACACATATCTGGACAGTGCATCTTCAAGAGTCACAATCTTTGATGGAAAACTGTCCTTCTCCTGTCTATTAGAGAGCTGATAGAACACCTTTATACTTCAAGCTCTGCATTTTGGCATATCAACATTTGTTAGCATGTTAAAGTCAAAGAAAGAAGCAGTAAAGCTTTATATCTTTTCCCAGCTCGTTTTGTCAGAAATAATTATAGTAGTTTGGGCCATGATATTAATATTACAGAGCTTGATGATCCATTTGCACAGACAGGCAGAATGAAGTAATTAAATCAGTCTTGGTCCCATTGTCATGGAGGTCACATTACATTGTGTTTCCACCTTTTTATTGTGCAACTTCCTAAAAAAGCATGTGATAGTTAATTTGCTTCTTAATACCAATGTTTAACTTTCATCCAAAGTGTATAATTTTCTATTAGTTGCTATTACTTACATGGCCATTGCAAGCTAGTGTTTGGTTATAAAAACCTCTATTATGTCCTGCATTACCCCAGCATAGGTGAGTTCCTAGACAAATTTTTTGAGAAAACAGTTTATGATATGCTTTGTCTGGGGAAAAAATATCTCCTCTTAAATTTATTTGCATCAGCATTTCTTCTGTGTGCAGATTTTTACAATACACAGTAGCATTGACATCATGCAAACATGGTCTGGAGCTGAAACACCATAGAGTCTGTAGTTTTATTGATTATTTTCAGTTTTAAATTATGGGGTGAAAAACCTAATGTGCACAACCATGGACTGTATAATTTATGCTCTGTAAATGAGGTATAAACGCTATTCTGCTGGGCCACATTCATGATTTTTGCACAAGGGTGAATTATTACAGAAGAGCTAAGAGAGGATGAGCTGGCCTTCCAGTTACAGGCTATTATAATTTGGTTTCTCAGCTGGGAAATAAAGAGAGGAAAATTAGCATAGGAGAAAGAAATACTTCATCTTTGGTTTTGGTTGGTNTTTTTTTGGTTTTTTTGTTTTTTTTTTTTTTTTTTTTTTTTTTTTTTTTGTAAATAGAAAGCTGGGTACATAATAAGCATTTCTGCAAATGAAAGGAAATGTGCTTTGATTATATTCAAGACCTTCTGTGTTTCCTTTGCGTAAGTGGTCTAGCAAATAAACACTCGGATTGTAGTACTCATGAGGAAGGTAAATCCCAGAGAAGTGTGTGAAGAGTGCAAGGTGATTTGTGGAGGGGTACTCACACAGAAAATCCCGGATGATCGCTCTTCACTGTCCAGAATACATGAATGTCTCCATGTAAACATCACCCGTAGGAAAATCACCTGAATGCTGGGCACTGAATACTTGATTAATTACTGTTTTATAGGTAATGCATTTTTTACACAATTTCCCCAGTAAATATTTCTGATGAAAAAGAAATAGCATTTTTAAGATTTTGCTATTAGTGCCTTTGGGAGCACAATGCACTAACAAATAAAACCCAAAACACTTCAAATGTATCCTGGATTGTTTAATGGTAAAAAATTGCAATATTTCAACTTGGGGAGTCACAGGAAGCCTAACAATGATATCTAAATGGATATCAAAACTAATTTAACTTATAAAAATAGGCACAGGGCACATGAACAGCAGTGGAAAATTTTATTGCCTGTTTTGTTGAATCCTACAAATCTCACAATGTGCAATTGTGTTTCCTGTAGAAGCAAAAGCTAAAGATACAAAATCTGAAATAATTCCTAATACATTTTCTCTGTACATGGGCAGATGTGCACCCGTCCTATTTACTGAGGCCAGAGGTGATTTGGAGCTGCCACAACAAAGCACCTCCTCCTCTGGCACCTACTTGTGAGGTGAGAAGTGGAGGTTGCACCAAAACTAAACTTCAGGATCATCTTTGGCTCCTTGCCTTCTGCAAAATGTGTAGGCAGCATCTCACTACTGCTGAGGGTGATTTCCTATTCATGGCTTAAGTGCATATTAGGGGATAGGTATTGATCTACAGGGAATTGCATCACACTGGCCTCTACTAGGAGAAAAACCCCTCCTTCTTCCATGTTACCGAGATGGCTCAAGTCAGTTGAATTTACTATTTCCTCAAGAGAGACTGTGCCCTTTCACAATGTGATTCATTTCCTCTGCTATTTTGACGGAGTTTGTTGACTTTTATAACCTCATTTACAAAAGCAGGCAGCCACCACAACTTGAAGTTTTCCCCAGCAAAAACGACTAAATGTTCAGCTGTTCTAAAGAAAAATACAAAGCAGGTAAATAGAGTGCAGTATGAAGAGAAATTATGTCTTGCCACTAAATTTTGCATGCAAAGGGATGTGTCAAGCTGGGTTATCATATCAGGCTGAGTTATCATATTCATTATTTCTAAGTAGAATCTTTGCTGCTTTGCTTTAGAGATCCAATAAGCCTGTTCAATTTTGTATGCACCCAGAGAAGCTGAAAATTAGTGAAATATAAGTAAATAACGAATTTTCTACCTAGACTGCATGCAGAAAAAGTGTTTATTCAGAAAACTTGGCAAACTATAAAGAGAATTCTTTTCTTTCCTTTTTCCTTCTTTCCTCTCCTCCTAGTTCCACCTGGTGTTCCTGTGTGGTATTGTTTTCCTTAGCTGCCTTCAATGTTAAATAATTCATAAGTTACATCTATGGTGCTAGATACTTACGGGCTTCCCACCAGACCAGTTTTCTCTGAATATTTCAGACTGATTTTTTTCAGTCCACACTGCTAGAAAATATGACCTAGTCTGTCGAAATGCCTAATGTTGCAGCATGATGTGTAAGACCAGCATCAAGAATATTGGGGCACAAGGTTACCTGGGAAGGTGAATCCTGGACTGAACTGGAAACATTGCTGCATTTCTTGAGCCAGGTATATCCAAGCTGAAGGATACAATTTACGCTATTTTTAAAAATCTCACATAATGCATTAAATAAGATAAAAGCACTTCTTTATATACTGAATTTTATCTTTTCCACCTTTTCAATATTTTCCTATTGCAAATGCAGTGTTGATGTGCCAGAGCTGTTATTACCAGGCACTTAGAGAATGCAAATACTACAGCTTTTCTAGAGAGATGAGTCTGACTTCTAAAGATAAATATGTACAGGAGAAGGATAAAAAGCATAGGAAGAATCTAAATACCATGTTTCGTATTCCTCTTTGTGGGCGCTGGGGAAGTAGTTATGCTAAATGACAGAGGGAAAGAGCTATAGCTGCAGTGATAGAAATTTTGAAAGCTCCTCTGTAGGACATACTACTCTATGTGCCTTTGGAGGCCTGGCTGATTCTTTCTCTTCCTTGATGTGACATTAAAGTCAAGACATCACAAAACTCGTTTTGGTCACATCAAATCAGATATTAGAGTGTGGAGAAGAAAATATTAAGACATGCCTACTATCCTTCCAAGAAATAAGTGCTGTACAAATCCTTTCAGCCTTGTATTGAAGGCTGGCTGATACTCATTGTAGAATTCAAGTCCTCACAAGGTGTCCAAATGCTTCCTATGAATGAAACATCAAAAGATGTCTCCCTGTGTAACAGACCACAGTATAATCCTGACAAGTATGCCCTTATTAGAGCAGAACTTACCTCTGTATTTATTATTCATGAGTACATTATAGTGTCTTCAGAAATATACTCTGCAGCAGGTAATCTGGTATGGGAAAACAAAAATGCATATGTCTAATTATAAGTGACATTGAAAAGATCCTATGAAAGCATACTTCCTTGGCACTGGCGAAGTGCTGCATTATAGATTAAAACAACACAAACATATTACAGTTTGTATAGTGTTACTGGATGTATGTTGCTAAGAAACAAAATTGAAACATCTCTTTTGAACCTGAAGTCTCTTCCGAGCGTGGTATTGCATATGTTGTAAATGTTTTTCACTTTAGGATGGATTAAATGCTAGACCAGGAAAAATAGGGAGGGTTCATTAGTCTTGCCTGTTTTCCAATCTACTGCCAATGAACCCAACTATTACAGTAGTAAAAACTATGTAGGGAGCTTCAGTGTGTTCTGCAATGAAGTGTTGACAGCTGCTTGTTTGAATATTAATAAAGTCTATTGAGTTATTCTGTGCCTGTATTGTCTGTAGCTTGAAAGTGTGAAGACTTCTCTGTATACTACATCTTTATGTTTCTAAGTACAAGCCTGTCTGCGGAGATGGTACCCATTTCAACCCTAGAGATAGCACGCCTCACTACAGAGAAAATTACAACCTTGTCCTCCATTAAACATTTATTTTGGCAGCATTGTTGGTTGTTGTTTCCCCTATTCGATGTAAAGAAGTAAATGCTGATTGAAAGAACACGTGTCCTCTCTCACATATGGTAATTAATCTTTATTCTTCCAAACTTTTACAAATAAAAGTCAAAGTTATTCTTAAATCAGATGCAAGAAAAGTTAATTCTCCTTTTAAAAAAATAAAATTATTAAGTCAAAAGCATGATAGAGAAGGGAAGAATTTAACAGTGTACAATATTGCTTCATGTGTTAACTGCAGATGGTTTAGTAACTTGATCATACATTGATTAGCTGATGATGAAGCAGCAGTTTCTGCTGGCTGGATGTGCTGGTTAAAGTTTGAGGAAAACACTGACAACACAGTGGTTCAGTTCCTGCTGGGGAGGGGAGACCTGGGGTTTTCATTTGCAGAGATGAGAACCAGCCACCCGAAGATACGAAAACAACTGCTCTGCCTACACAGTACAGGGCAGGTAGGCGGATGGGCCTCCAGAAAAAACCTGGGCTCCAGGCAAATCAGTTTTCTTGGCTGGTTCCTGCAAGTGGAGTAATATTGATTAAATATTTATGGAATAGTATTTGACTAAAACTGGAAGTATTAACCATCCCCAGCTGAACACAGCCCAGTTCCCATGAGAGCACACAAATCCAAGGAATTCGGATGTCAAGTGTAAGTTCACTGGCAACTTGGCCCTTCAAAGCAACTGCAGCACAAGAAGATTAAATAGCTAATTTTAAACTGTTAAAAAACTGGCAATTTGAAATGTACAGGTTAACCACAGCAATCCCTTATTCCCTGCAATGGATTTCCCTAAAGCAACTAGGCAGGTGTCTCATTAGTGGCAGGACAGGATGAAATAGTTTATCCCCTCACAGTTGTGACAATTAAATCGTAACAGAGGAATAACCAAATGTTGTATGTGGGCCTCTGCTAGCGGTGTGGCCTGAATGCAGCCGCACAGCTTTGCCAGCTGAGGCGCGTCCTCCTCGCAGCTGTGTTGCATCCACAGTGAAGTGCCACAAGTAGGGACTGTCATGGGTTCACACCAAAGCCACTCTGTCACTCCCCTCCTCAGCAGGGAGAAAATGCAATGAAAGGCACATGAGTTGAGATAAGGACAGGAAGACATCACTCACTAGTTACCATCATGAAAAAAACAGACCTGACTTGGGGAAATTACTTAAATTTCTTACCAGTCAAGTCAGAGTAAGACAATGAGAAATAAAATCAAATCTTGAAAACACCTTCCCCTCACCCCTCCTTTCTTCCTGGCCTTAACTTCATCTCCAGTTCCTACTTCTCCCCTCCCAGTGATGCAGAGGGACAGGGAATAGGGGCTGTGGTCAGTTCATCATACAGTATCTCTGTGTCTTCCTTCCTCCTCAGGGGGATGACTCCTCACAGACTTCCCTGCTTCCATGTGGGTGTCTTCCACAGGGTGCAGTCCTTCAGGAACAGGTTGTTCCAGCATGAGTCTCCTGTGGGGTCACAAATCCTGCCAGCAAACCTGCTCCGTTGTGGGTTCCTCTTTCCACATGTCCACAGGACTGGCCAGGAGCCTGCTCCAGCGTGGGCTTCCCATAGGGTCACAGCCTCCTTCAGGCATCCCCTTGCTCTGACATGGATTAATCCAGGGCTATCTTCTATCTGTAAGTGGATATCTTCCCCACCATGGACCAACACGGGCTGCAGGGATCCACCCTGCCTCTCCATGTTCTTCTCCAGGGACTCCAAGGGAATCTCAGCTCCAACACCTGAAGTACCTCCTCCCCCTCCTTCTCCACCGACTTTGGTGTCTGCAGGGCTGTTTCTCTCACCTACACTCACTCCTCTCCAGCTGCAGTTGCCAAGGGTCTCCCCCTCCCCTTTCTTAAATGTTATCCCAAAAGCTCTGCCACCTTTGCCTTGGCCCCTCTTGGAGCCCACTGGCATTGACTTCATGAGATACAGGGGAGGCTTCTGGCAGCCCCTCACAGGAACCACCCCTGTGGTCCCCCTGCAGCCCCCCTGCTACCAAAATCTGGCCATGCAAGCTAAATACATAGACTTTGTCAGATATCCTCAAAGTTGCTGTTAATTTTACATGTGATTTAGTGGGAAGAAATCAACCAAAAAGTATTTTGAAAAAGTATTTTGAAAAATGGGGTGAACTAATTAATCACTAACTGAAGTATCTTCCTCTCAATTTTTAAGAAAAATCTGTTTTGTTAAGAGAAGAAAATTTAATCATGATTGAAAAAGAGAAAAGAAATAGAATATGGGTTTTTATCATCTTACAGAACTGTAACTGACCCCTAGAGAGGGCAAGCAACTATAGTTCACTATAATCATGACCTGAAAAAGTTCCTCAGGACTAGGATAATATTCCTCTTCAGCCTTTGATGCCATCAAAGCTCATTTCCATGAAGATTAAAAGCTTCTTGCATCATTCATGTCAAATCCACTGCAAAGAAGGTAGTCCCATAAATGCTTGAGGCCCTAATAAAAGTTGCTGAAAAAACTGAAGTTTATATTTTATAAAAGCCCAAGATGCATCTTGAAAGCCATGTCCAAGGAAGGTTCTACAATCACATTGGAAGGGCTGTGCCTTGCCTGAAGGACTGGATGTGTTGCAAGAGCTATACAACAGACAATGCCTCTGTTCACATCTTGAAAAAATCCCAAACTACCAGGAATGTGATAAAACTTGTCAGAAAACTCCAGTCATTTGATTGGCTGTCATACTGAGACTGGCAATGAACAGTGGGTATTCTCAGAGGACGTGCCGTTTTAATTCATAAGTTCGTTGAAACAAAACCACGGTATAATGCAGTAATTTTTCTAATGCATAGAGTTTGAGGATTAATCTCCTTAACTATTCTTTTAAGTTGTCATTGAAAATAATCCAGAGCCCAAAGAATGGATTTTCTGACTGTCTTATATGGGGGAATATCAGATACACTCTCCAGACCCTGATGCGAGGGCAGGCTGTCACATACATTATCAGGACGGGTATTGTAACAGCCAATGTACTTTGTACTTTGGCGCAGTGGTCCTGCTGTAGCTTCTATAAGCATTTTCAGCCACCAATTCTGTACAATCTGTTTTTTGCTAGGTTACCCTCTCCATGTATAATACTCTTTGTGGAGTTTATTGCTACATTTCTACAGTGGAGGGGCATGTATATGTGGATGGATGAATGGATGGATGGATGGATGGATGGATGGATGGATGGATGGATGGATGGATGGATGGATGGATGGATGAAAAGATCAGCTGATCTTGATCAAAAATCTCATTTCCAGTCAAAGAAACAGAGAGAAGATCCCATCATCAAACTTGTGTATTTTTCAGAAGTACTACCATGGTCTGAAATCTGGTATTTTTTGTTAGATACACCAGATTTTTTAGGTCAAATGAAAGGACAAAAAGACAGAGCTGACAAGTCTCCCTCCTTTCCTCTGCTTAACATTAACATAACTCACTTCAGAAATCCAGGAATGCCTTAATTTTTTGAATCTAAATCTAAATAAAGTGATGTCATTATAACTGAATGATGATTTAAACATACAGAGAAAATGCAGTAGTAAAAATGAACTGCTGTGTATTCCAAGTTTAATTACATTGAATCATTCTAAAATAATAATGCCTATCATTCTTATAATGCTTTCCAGGTTTGGGAAGAACCATACAAACAAGAGCAATTCTTTGTTATTTAGTAGGCAAGTGTTCCCTCGCTATGCAAACTGAACAGTCATTGTGCTGTAGACTCTTAAAAGCAGAACAAGCATACAAGAAAGAATTGAGAATGATTGCTATATAATCAAATCCCATTTGGTAGAAGACTGCAAAAGAGTTGGGCATTTTCAAGAGCAGCATGCAAATACATGAAGGTAATGCTGAAGGTGCAACGTCCATGTACTGTCCCCAGAAAATGCCTTCAAAATCAACACAGATATAGCTACAGAGAGCAAACACTGTCAGTTTTTCCTGATCTGAAATGAATAGCAAGACAGATCATGTAGGGAAAATAAGCAGGAAAGCAGAACACCCTTTTTTATTTTAAATTGAGGCATTAAGTAATACCTGGAACATTGCTGTAGTTTAGGGACAACTACAAATGAAGTCTTGGAATGCTTCAACATCTACTCTCCTGCAACAGTATTTTGCTTTTTTGCATCTCTTCTTGTCTCTGGGTACTCCACTCTTGTCTGCAGGTACTCTTCACTCTTTACATCCACCATGGGAGTGAAGCCACTTCCACAGCCTGAAACAGAAGTTGCTTATCAGCTGCCTTGTCAAACACATTCACCAAGGAATGTGTGGCAAGATGTGCAGCTATATCCCTGTGTGTAAAGCAGCACCTCTGCTTGAGAACCGTGTTAATCACATTACTTAATTAGTTCACAAATAATCACTTCACACTTATAATCTGCAGCTAGATGTTTTGGCAGCTGAGACAGGGAAATTAATAAAATCCACATTTGTTTAAAATAAACCAAAACCTGTTAAATCTTCTTTATCTTTTTCCACTTTTTTTCCTCAGGCTTCTATGAGTTTTATCTTTTTTTCTATTTCCAAACTTAATTCTCTGAGTATTTGATTTCCTAATATATAATGTAATATTTCCCATGGTCTCTTTGGCAAGAAAAAAAGTATGTGTGATGATTTCTTTTTCTTTCATTTCCTTCAGGCCTGGCCTGGCCTAACTCTCATTTAGGCCCAGGTACAGGGAGGTGCACAAACATACACTAAATCTTTGAAGTGCAAAAATCCTTCTCTTGACATCAAAGACTTAGGACATATTTTTACTAGTTGGAGCCCAACTTGCAAGTCTCTTCCTCCTTTCATAAAAGTGTGCTTTTATTGTCTCTAGTTTTGTGCAATTTCTGTATAAACCTTTCACTCTCTTAATCTTTGCCTCCCTTCCTTTTTCCTCACCTCATTTTCATCTCATGTCTCCTTTTCCCTCTCCTTCTCTGGTTCCCCATTTTCTCCATCCTCCTCAGTGTTCCTCAGCAATTCCTTCCTTCATTTGCAATCCTCTGGGGTGGTTTGAGGGCTCCCTCACCTCCTCTTCCTTGCAGGGATCTGCTGTAGCTTTGCTTCGACTTCTCTGTGATGGCAACCAGCTCCTGTTTAAGAGGGTGCTTTCCAGGTGGATTACAGCAGATTCTCATTTTAAGTGTGTCAGCAATTTCTTCTATTGAATAATAAATGCTTTGCACAGCTGCACCTTTTTTAAGCTGTCCCAATATCAAGGCACCCTCTCATCACCTTTGGGCACTGGCTCTCCAGAGTGCTTTGCCTGCTTCAGGGTTATGTAACTGGGCAACTCTGGTGACAGGGTAGTTTGGATGTAAACTCTGGAGCAACCAGAAGGAAGGAGGGATGAAAAGTGCCCCTCTAATCACTGGAGGTAGGCTGGTGTGTAACAGAGCCCTTTTGGCTTTTATGTTTTAACAGTGATATTTATGTTTTCACCTCGGAAGGATGCAATATTAGGTGCTGAAACAATAATGCATTTCATTGCAGATTTTCCAGTATTTCCTTCTCCTTGCTGAGGGAACAATACCTTTATCATTAAAGGTTCTTCACTACTCCTTTTTCTTAAATTAACAGTTTTACTCCAGAGAAAGTCCAAGTCCTTTATCCTTTATTCTACATTTCTCCAGGAACTGGTATTATTTATAGTTTAAACCTGTTGGTTTTGGTATTTCTATTTGCAAGGGCATAAGTTAGATTACTGGACATTACTCAGCAACAAATAATGATCTGAGCTCTGCATCAGGAGCTTTTCTTTGGCTTTACACTTATTCCTTTACACTTATACACTTAGCAAAAGAGCAGTAAGATATTCATGGCTTTTCACACTGAAATTTAGTAAATTTTACTACAGTGTCTAGATTACCCGTATCACAACAGGTTTAACTTTCTATATGTATTGGAAGTTAACTGTAGAGTCATGAAGCTGACAGAAAGATTTTGTGCAGTCGTTGTGACATGGCTCTCACAAAAAGCCAATTTTAAAAGTGTCACTTAAGAGAGGGATAGGAGGGCTTCTGCAAGTGCTTGGATTGCAAACCTCAATTCCAAAAGTGCTCTGTTACAGCACAAGCACAGATATAGAAGAAAGACTGGGTCAGGGATTGGACCACAAATGAAGAATCTCTTTGGCAAGATTACGACATATTTCAATTGTAGTTTCTGGCTTAAGTAGGGCCCTAAACTGTATTAATAGCCGAAAGTTAGCCAAAAGGGGACTTATCAAATGAAATATTTATATGAAGAATAGGGCTTCTTGGGCAGCTTCTCTTAGGAGAACCTCTGCATAGTTCACATGTGCAAGGAGCTGCATGGCATATTTTTAAATCTCGTGTGGTTAATATACACCACGGATGTGTAACTCCAAAATGCCAGGGTCTCTTCCCTTACAGCAAGGTCTGACCACCAGCTCACACAGGACGCGGGCACACCCTGCAGCAGCCTTCAGGACGCGGGTACCGCCACGGACTGGACGGCACCCGAGCGGGCAGCGGGCTGGGGCACAGGACACCCGGCAGGGAGAGAAGGCGCAACCCTCGCTCTTCTTTTCACCTCTTCGGCCCCCGCAGGGGTTCGGTACGATGCAGTAACAATACAATTACTTGGGGACGCGCTGAGGCACCGGCGGTGACGGGGTTGTGAGGCCGCGCGAGCCCTCCAGCCGAGCCGCCAGGGGGCGCCGCACCGCCAGGGATGGCGCAGCCCCGGGCGCGGGCCCGCTCC
>VZRN01000659.1:1022834-1072150 GCA_013397935.1 Dasyornis broadbenti | reverse complement strand
TATAGAGAGAGAGTGAGTGTGTGTGATATATATATATATATATATATATATATATATATATATATATATATACACATATATACATATATATATTTCAGAAATTGCTGTAGATTTGCTGCCTGGGGCTTAAATGCAAATTACACTATTTTACTAATTGTTGTCTTCCATTTTAGGTAATGCGGTATATAAAATAGGGCATACCATTATGGGCTTTTTGGTTAGGAAGGAAACTGCTAATTGTGAAGTGTAATGGCAGAGACCCAAGGTCATTTCTATCAGACTTCAATCTTTCCCAGATCCTTGGAGCGGTATGTTAGAATCACACCAGGGATCTGTTTCTGTGAGAGTTTTAATTAACCTTAGAAGACAGTGCAGGGTCAGCCTCTGTTTTGCTATCATGCCTGTATTTTGCTTCTGCACCTTATACTTAGGAGAAATCTTCTTTGCAGAGATGCTGTTTTCTGAAATCAACACATGTTGTTTATCACTTGGGCAAAACTCTGTGGGGTTTGTATTTTTTTATCGGGTCTCTGGTCTTTGTTTTCCAGTAGTTGGTCAAAGACTTGGTCTGTACAGACTGCTGAAAACCAGTGTAAGAGGGGTTGAGTTGGGGGTGAACCAGCACTGTGCTGTTTCAAAAGCTGACTAAGACCATTCTTCAGAAACACTCCTGAAATACTGTAGATGTTTTGGGATACATGGTACATATCTTCAGTATGAGAGGAAGTGGCATGTACCTAACCCACTAATATATGCTTGAACAATATTTGGGATTCTATCAATATGTAATGGTGTGTGACCTTTCATAAGCCAGTTTGTGACCGAATGCCTCTGTTTCAGCCTGTAAAAAAACCAACAGTCTTGTTCTAGATCATACTGCATATTTTGAGATGTTCACATTAAAGCTGCTAGGTAAATACAGAGTATGGTATTAGACACTGTAAAAGGGTCCAACTGCTGAAAGAGCACACTGCAAGAATGAAGGAAAGGAAATCCAACAACTGTGTGCCCCCCCAAGGGAATAGACAGGAGGCTAAGAGTGGTTTATAATGGTAGGAGCATTACTCACAAGGTTATAATTTATTGGCTCCTCTGTTTCCATTACCACTTTCGAACAGCTTGGGGAATTCAGGTTCTGTCAAAGTAAATGGCTCCCTTAGATTGCTGAGGCATAATGGTAAATCTGCCTTCTTTACTGAGTATGAGATTTGTTTTTTTTTTTTTTTTTAACAATTATTGCCGTTTATCACTTAAAAATTTTTTCAGGAATTCTAAAGATCTAATAGCCAGCTAAGTGCATGCAAGTCTTTAGTAATTTTCTCCCAAACCAGGCGTCTTCCACTCCAGGTGCAAGGCTTATTGCTTGCTTACTCGTAATACAAACTGAGAACAACATTTGCATGAAAAAGAAACAACCTAGAAAAACAAAACATGTCTCTCCTTTTTCCCAGAAGAAAGAACATGGCCGAAGTGATGGATAGGGATGTGTTGTAGTACCAGATGGGGTTGTAGGTAATGGTGGAAAGTAAGATGTGCACATAAGGAAAATGATGTGTCAGTGTGCCTGAGCGAAGTGACGGATGGGCTGCACTCCCGTGTTGCACGGGATATGTCTCATGTGGATCAGCTTTGCAGAGCTATTTCACCATTTTAGGAGGAAGGCTGCCATTTGCTACCCCTTGACCTCACGTGTGTTTTGCAAGCAGTGGGAGCATCGCTAATTTGCTATATAGTCTTTTCTCTTACTCTGTTTGTAGAAATTCTCCAAAAGAGACATTCAGTCACTTTTTAAAGAGTTCTGCCTCATCCTAGGCTGGGTACAGTGGATTAAAAGAGTAGACCTCACCGTATTTCTCTGCTGCCCTGTTTCTTTCCTTTTTGGATACCTTGTCTATCAGCTGAAGATCCCATCCTGCGTTACACAAGAGGAAACAGATAGGGTCTGGCATTTTTATGCATTTATACATATTACAGCAGCAGAAGATTGTGTAGGAGACATGCATTGTCCTGGGCAGAGGATACTCTTCAGCTTGCCTTTTTAATGGTCAGAATTGCACAGACTGGAGTGCTGTTCAGCACTGTGCCGTGTACATAAACCCAGGGACTTACCTTACTTTTGTTCATTCTCTTTGATTTATTTGTTTCTGATGCTGTAGTTTTGCTGATCAGCACTTGAACTTTGTCATAAAGCCATCCTAAAAGGAGTGATGTTCCATGTGTCAAAGGCTCTGATCTTGAGGATTTTCTTTTTGTCTGGCAGATGGCTAAAAACGTGTTTTGACACAGGAGATTAACTACCATGCTAAAGGGTATTGTGAAAAATATAGCCAGGAGTATTTAATACCTCAGCAATTGAAGCTGTCCTCGCAGAAATGAGTGAGCATAGGAGAGGGGACTGCTGAGGGGCTGTGTCAGAAAAATTCATCATTCACTGAGCTCTTACACTTTTCAGAAAATGTGCCATTTGCAGGTGTCATCTTCATGTCTATTTTATTTTCCAGAAATTGAATATTTTTACTCATGATTTTCACTATGTGATGATGTTATTTTATTTGCAAAAGCTAGAAAAATGTATGATAGACCTGATATGACCAAAGGGTGCCAGTGCTGACAGTGGACTTTTTCTTCTGAATTGGGATGGCCAGCCGTGGCTCAGTCACACCTAAAAAAATTGTGGGACAGTGGAGAGGACTTTGTGCCACTAGCTGCAAACCCTCCCTATTAGTTCGTGTCAGTGTGACATGCCTCTGTAGGACTCTTCTTGATGTCAAATGTGAATGCTAAGTTTAATCCCTGCACGTCATCCTTCTGAATGATTCATGAAGAACGCTGGTAACGTTTAGCATATGACAGCTTTCCATGTTCAGTAGCTGGTTACTCAAAGACAGATGGATAGGCTTGCTCGACTCAGCCCTAAAGATCTTGCTTCAACCCTGGCAATTTTTGCCCAGCTGCCCTAAAGCTCTGCTGTGGTTTCAAGGCATATGCAGAATGTGGTCATTGATGTCTAGTGAGCTGCATGACCTTTCTGAGCTTCACATTTCCCAGATGAAAACCTGCACCAGTAGCACTAGCCCACCCTCATGTGCTTCTCAGTCTTCTGAAGGAAGCTGCCCTAGAGAGTTACTACTAGAGAGGCTGGGATTTGGGAATATTGCAAAGTGCTGGCTGTATACACTGAAGCTACGATGATTGTTTTCTGCCATTGAGTGGGGTTTTGGCAGGAAGGCTGCAGTTTGTTTGCAGGGAGCGTCAGTGCTGGGATGCAGCGATGTACACTGCATATGGACTGTAACAGTACACTGTATTCCTTGTTTCTAATCTTATCAGTTCATGTTCAGGCAGGCTCCTCGCTCTGGCTGGGTGCCCAACAGGTCAGACAGGCTGCAGGCACTGGCTGTTAATGCCGGGTGCCTGTACTTGCAGGTCATGGGGAGGCTATGCATGTTCTTTCCAGACAAAGCTGTGTCCATGCGATCAATAAGCTGCCACATGAAGTGCTACAACAATATTTTATTTATGTCATAAAGGATTTCTTTCTCTGAGAAGGTATATTCTTATACTCTAGAGTTATTTTTGTCTGCTGTCTCATAATTTTAGTTAAATAATCTCATTACAATTTCAACTTTAAAAGACTCTCTGGGTACTTAATGAGTTTTGCACTGTTATATTTATACAATACTATTGTGTTTTATACTGTCCCCTCTAATTTCACTATTCTGTTCAGTATTTCATGCTGTTTCTGTTAAGAAATACTGTTTAAATTTCAGATAAAAACCATAGTTCCCTCTTGCACTTCAGTGACCCACCTAAAATATCTAACTGTGGGATACCACTTTCTTTTGAAGTTGTAGATCATTCTTTCTTAGAAGCCCTTCCTTAAGTTTAAGAAGGCATTATAACTAATATTTCATTCTGATTAATGTCTTTAAGCATTACAACATTGTAATTGATGACCTCTAGAGCACTGGATTCATTCAGTATTCAGGGACTTTGTGACTTTTACAGACCTAAACTGATGGAGATGCATGTGGTTTCAGCTTTCCGGTATTCACTCATCACACATCAAGCTGAACTTTTGCAAGCGTTTTGGATGCAGTCTTGTTAAAATCTGGTATTTTACAACAGGTTTTCCTAATCTTGCCATAAGATGTCATGGGAAGAACCCAAGATTAGTTCTAATAGGTCATGAGAGCCTGGACAAAGATAAACTGTGGGATTTGAGAAGGTTGCATGACATTGGTGTTGCCCAGCTCCCACAGCTATGCTTCTGCAGCTGGGGAGGAAGTGACAGGGAAATACAGTGCCAGCTGAAAACTACCTATTTATCCCTAGTCTTGCACCAAACCAAACTGCTCCTAGTGACAGAAGCCTCTTGTGTGGAGCAGCCTGGTACTTTGGCTTGAAAGTTACTGGTCTGACCATTATGCAAAAGGAAAAAAAGGGATAATTAAAAATGAGAAAAATTTATTTCTAGTGCATCATGTAGATGTGCCTGGGAACAGGTTCGCCCCATACACCAGCCCCATATCCTCTTTCTTTTGCCAGTTTGGGTTCCTTTGACTGCTTGAGCCATGCCGTTTCCTGACTGTATGGGGTGGTGGGGGGTTTGCTGATGTGCTAGTTTTACTCACTTGGCTCTGTTACCATCTTCCTCAGCAGTAATGTTAAACTTGTTACCTCCTCTTTGTGGGAAGTTTTGCTTGTGTTGCTGGCGGATTGCTGAGAAACCTTTAAAATTGTTTGAATAGCTTTAAAAAAAAAAAAAAAACCCAGAACATATGCGTAATAATTTAATCTAATTGTCTTTGTGTGTAATTTGAACATTTTTATTCAGTTAGAAAGAACAAACATTAATTTAATGATACATGTACATGAGATGGCTTTTGGGTCAGGGGAAGAACAGGAGGGAATATTACTTTTAGTATTAAAAAGACACTTTGTTTTCAAAAGCAGAGAGAAAAATGTAAAACATCTGGAATCAAGAGCACTTTCTGCCCAGTCTTTTGAGCATAGCTTCCATTGGTTCCACAGAACTTGCTGCTCAGTTATTGCTCTTTGCTGGGTTCACCTGTGAACTCAGGCGATGGGCAGATGAATAGCTGCCCAAAGAAGCTGATGGATCTCTTCAGGGGGTCGGTGGAAGGTCTTGGCATCTGCCGCTGGGCTCAGTCTTCCACGTCTTCAGGCCAGCTGTTGAGGGGTTAAATAGTGAAAACCTTGCTTGAGTTTGTCTTAGAACTGGTTTCTGGCACTTTCCAAGTGTGGCTTGGCCCCTGCTGAAGTTTGGCTCCTTGTCCTGTCGGAGTGGTTGGGATTTTTGGTGCGACTGGTCTGTTCACATGTGGTTGACCGAGGGCAGGGGTTTCTGAGGGACGCACATCCTCATGAATGCTTTAAAGCTGTTTCTGCAGCAGGTCTCCATCTTGTCCCATTTTGGAAAGGGGAGGGCTTAGCTGTATGGCTCACAGCACAGGGTGCCAAGAAAAGGAAAGCTGTGGGAATCGCTAATTAAAAAAAGGGAGAGATGGAACTGTTTTCTTTCACCATGGTGTTTGCATAATATAATTTGACTCAGGAATGCTGGGGAATTTTTGTCAGCTTGCAGTGGCAGTGGGACAAAGGTGCAAAACCCTTTCCTGCTTTGCGGCATTCAGCCTCAGGTTTTGTTTTTTTTTTTGAAGATACCTTAAGGATTTGAGGTAGGGAGGAATTTATCCCTCGTGTTGGCTGTCAGCAGGAATATGATTTATCAGACAAGTGAAACTAATGCTGTATATGGTTAAAGAGTGCCTTTCTGTGCACAAAAATGGTATTTATGAGAGGAGGTTGCTTCTTAGTCAATGCTTAGAGTGTCTTTCCACTGCTACAGCAACAAGCACAAGAGTCTGATTATTCAGGCAAGTTAGCATTAATTTTTTTTCCAAGTTTTTTTTAAAATCTGATCCAAACCAATATGAATTTGCTATTGCTAATTTTAGAGTGGTCTGCTTGTATAAGATAACAAATCCCAGTTTTACTTTAAAGAGAAAGTATTTTAACAGAAGGCTGGCAAGATTGTTATCAAAATGCTAATGATCATTTCTCCTGCAGTCTCAGTTATTTTCAGAGGGATGACTAGAATAGACACATCTGAATAATACTGATTTTAATATGTATTACTGTCTCATTAAGCTGTTATAGTCTTTCCCCTTCTGGACAAAGGTTCCTTAATTGCTACAGTTGATGTATCATTAAAGTGGGTTTTAGGTGCAAGATGAGTAGAGGGGAAGAGAGATGTAATATATTGACTGTGCAGCAGTGGATGGACTTTGGGTTAAGCTGTTATGGTTGTAACCAAACGAAGGGGCACTGCTGCGTTTGATGTGCTGCCTCCTGATTGCCTTCCCTGTGACAGCCAAGAAGTCAGCCAAACAGAGGCACTATCGTATTTACTTTCCTAAATGATCATTTCAGTAAATATTACTGAACATGTTTATTTTTGGATTATTTTCAGGCCAATTCCAATAAAAAACTCCTCTGTGACTTACTATAAAAAGACATGATTTTATGAATTTACTTTTTAATTTCTAAATTAATTTTGAAACAGCTTTTAGCAGGCTGCCTCTCTACTGGCTGCCTTCATATGTGTTTTGGAATGCTTTTATTTCAGCTTGTAACAGGTTTACATATTGCCATCCTTATAAGCAAATCAATATGTTTTCATTTCCAATAACAGCAATAATTTATGAATTTGTAATTATTTTAATGCAGTGAAGTAAAAGGAATTAGAAGGAAGTAGAAGAGAGATTTTGTTTTGGTTGTATTTTGATTGACTTCAGCTAACATTTAGTTATCTGTAAATACGATACACACAAATATAGGTATGCATACTATATTTATATATGCCTGAATGTATATTTTTGTGTCAGAAGGGCCTGTTCTATACATTCTTCTGTACAAACGCAATCCAGTAAACTATGCATTATTGTCAGGCATGGGTGTATGTTGTGTCACGGCGCAGTGGCTGGTCCTGCCGCATCTCTGCATGTGTGCCCATGGGGAACCTCTGTTGCAGAGGTCTCATAGGAGTGTACACACGCAGCCTCCTCTTGCACCCCAAAAATACAGATCTGTGCTTGTTGAGAGAGGGAAAAGGGATGTCCAGCATGGGGTTGGCTGGAGTAGAGGCAGAGGAATGGGTGCCAGTGTGCTGCAAGGTGTCTGTTCGTTGAGAATGCCGGGATGCGTCGTGACGGGCTCTTCTGGTGCTCGTTGCTGAACCTCCTTGTGATTTCATGCTAAAATGTCATGAGATGAGACACAGAAATAGCACAGACTTTCCTGGCAGAAGTGTGATGTGCAGCATGTTGAGTGGGCACAATGCATCAGTGCCAGGGCTGCTGCTTCTCGGCCAGCTCTATGTGGGGAGGGTGCAGCGCCGTGAAGGGGCAGGTGAGGACGTCTTTGTGTTCAGTCTGGAGCGTCTTGCATTTCAGCCAAGAGTTTTTGTGTGGAGCACCTCATTCTTTTGCATGCACTCTTTCTAAAACAAATCATAACACCCCCCTTGCCCCCCACTGGGAGAATAGAGTCATACACGCATGTCATAAAATACAGTAAAATAATGGTTGACAACAATAAGATGAAATTTTTTTACTTATTCTCTTCTGCTGTTTAGGTAATTGTAGTGTTAGATCTTAGTGGAAAACATCTGATTATTTACATTTTACAGTCATGCAGCAATGTAAAATCTGAACCAATCATACCTTTTTAACAATTAGTAAATTTTTTTGTAAAAGGAAAGCATGGTACCTTTGATCTATATTGCAGAAGGGAAAATTCATTTTTTCCTAGTTAGAATTTTATCTGTTCTGTAGATAAACACAGTCTCACTTTTATCTGAGAGTGAACTTCCATGGTGGTCACTACAGTTAAAAGTAATTCAGCACATTTTCAAGGTGAGGCTGTGTAGGTTTCATCATCTGTAATAATATTGTTCAGCCAGGGAGTGGTCATTTAGTGCTTCTTAATACAAGAGCTCAGTGGCCAGGTCGAATGGCCATCTCCCCCTCATCTGTGGCCTCTAAAACCAAGAAGCAAGTTGCTAGAGAGAAGGTTGGTTCCTCCCTTTGCCCTGTCTCTGTAGAAGAAGTACAGAGGTGTTCAAAGCCACGAGGTGTTCAAAGCCACCTTTGCTTTCCAGTTTCTCCACTTTTGGTGTTCATTTCATACAAATTTTATACTGTTGAAATCTCCATTGCTAAGAATTGGGTTTGCCTGTTGTATTTAAAAAAACCCCAAATCAACAAAATACAGCATTGCATTTCCTGCCTTGTGCAGTGTGTAGAGCTGAGAGACAAGCCCTGTCTACCCCCACAAATGAGAGCAGGAAATAGGTTTGGTGCCTTGAATCACTGTGATTGCCTGGGGACTCGGGGGAGTTTGTCATGCTATTTAATGCATCTCCTCTCCCAACTGTTTCACCCACCTTTAAAAAGTTACAAAAAATAGGAATACCAGAAGCAAACTGCTTTGTTGGTAGTGGTAACAGAAGATCCAGAAAAGGATCTGTGTATCATTGTGCCCTTCATGCAGCACTTCATCATCATTTGAAGACATCCAGCAGTCAGGAGTGGGCAGGAACAGCTCGCCCAGGGGCTGGGCTCTGGTTCTCCTGTCGTCTTTCTCTCTCCACATGAGTCCTCACTTTTCAGCAGGCCAGGGCACCTGCCTGTGCCTTCACTCCTGCTTGTTGAATTGTTAACCTCCCAAATTAGCACATCCTCTCTAGCCTATATTGCAGAACCTAGCTTTCAGGATGAGCATTGTCACTTTTTTTTCTGTGTGATGAACTCAGAGAAGGACCCAGAAGATGAGCTCCTTCCATGTTGATGATTCAATGCTTCATGAGTCACTGGTGATGCTGGTGGTCAGGGACCCTGGGAGAGGGGGATTCTTGGTGGTGGCTAATGACAGGATGACTGTACCATGTAGAGTCATACTGAAAGGCAGCACAGGGCTGGGCAGAAAATGAGAGGATAATTTTGGATATTTGGTTTCCTGTGGGAGTAGGGCTTTTGTGATAGCTTAATCTTAAAAATATGAGGGGAGTGTTTAGGGAGAATTTGCCCTGACAGCACTGTAGGTTGGTATTCAAGTACAGTCAATAATAACACTAATAAGATTTGGAGACCACATTGAACTTTCTACTTTTTAAGTCAATGTTCCCCATTCTCTGAGCTCAGAAACCCCAGCTGCACCAGGGACATGATCAGCTGTTGCTGATGAGCACCTTTTTCATTGCTGCAGCAGGAGAGGAGTTGGTGGGCCTCTGCCATGACATACTTGTCATTGAATAAACACTCCCTAGACTCAGCGTGCTTGACCACTCTTTACATAGGCCACCGCCAACTTAGAAATCAGGCAGGAGCATCTGTCTCCAGCCAGTGAACACAGGAGGAGAATTCAGGGTGCACAGAGGTGACAGTAAAAGGGGCACAGTACCAAGGAGAAGAGGAGATGTTTCTAATGGCTGATGTTCTTCAGTTCTTTGTAGTTCTTTGCTTTTCATCAAACAAGGCTTAAAAATTCTGGGAGGTATTCCATTTGTTCCAGCCTCCTTCATGTGTTTTGGCTTTTTTAAGTTAGATTTTATACAAAATAGAAGTTTAGATTCTGCCATTCTCAAGTGAAGGGATGAGAGGAAATGACCTTAAGTTGCACTAGGAGAGGTTCAGATTACATATTAGAAAAAAAAAATTCACTGAAAGGGTAGTAGGCTTTAGAGTAAATTGAGTCACTGTCTCTGGAAAGTGTTCAAGAGGTATCTGAATGTGTCACTTGGGGACATAGTTTAGGGGTGGTCATGGTGGTGCTAGGTTGACAGTTGAAATGGATAATCTTGAAGGTCTTGTCTAACCTTGATGATTCTGTGATTCCCTCAGCAATACCACTCATGTAGTGGGTAGTTTCTATCCACTAGAATGCTGCCCTGCCAGAGAGGGCCTTTCCTATTAAAGTTGATCATTTGAGAATTAATTCATTTGGTTATGAAAATTGTGGTGAAAGTGGGGTGGGTTTTTTTAGGATCTTGGATGTAGGAGAAGCATATTTCCTTTAATACTCTCCACCACTATTATCGGGAAGACTTTTTGTTGATAGAGGGGCTGGGTTGAAAAGAGTCTGAGATCACAGTTAGAGATAGCAGTAAATTGGATAGAGTTGAGGTTCCTCAGCTGGTCTGATGCTTTTGATGAACATGTGCTTCTTTGATTGAGTCAGCTCATGAGTTAAAGGTTTTGCATAGTGATTCCCCAAATTCCCCAAAGCAGTGATTTCTGTTCAGTGCCGGTGAAATAAATAGAAGCCAAACACTGAGCAAAGGCTGTGGTCAGCCTGAAGTTGTTTCATTGGTGTGTAAACTCAGAACAATTGGCAGTGAGCAAATAAAGACCAGAATGAATCTCAGGTAAAACAGTAAAGGTTAATTCAGGGGGATTTTTTTGTTGGTTTTTCCCCCCACCCCTCCCCGAAGAGTTTAAAAGAGCATTAAAAGATGCCTCTATAGCAGTATTTCATTCTTTGATGTCATGTAGGTGCAGACCCAAGAAAGTAATAGTATGAGGAGATCCTTATCCTTGTAATGTTCTGTATCCTAGCTGTTTAGTAGCTTTGTCAGAGTGGGCTTCAAATAAACAGTCTTCTGGGTTTTTGTGGCTTTTTTCAGTAATTAATGAAGGAATGTGAGTAATCTGCTACTTGGCAGATCTGCTCTTTAGTACTCTGACTCTGTTTGGTGGGAGGTGTGAGAAATCACTACCATAGTAAGTAGCGATATCGTAGCACCTCAGTAGAACCATTTTTGATAGTGTTGCTGGAAGGCAATAGTCTCCTTCCTAGGAAGAAAAGCTTGAGAAGCGTCATTCAAATAGCTTTGCTTCATTGACCTGGTGAAAATATTATTCAAGATAATGGTTTGCACAGATGGAGTTGCTGTATTACTTCACCATAGGTCTGTCAGGTGTTACTATTTTCTGCTCTGCATGCCATGAATAGATTTGCTTTTTCCCTCTTACTTCGTATATTCACTTTCTTTGCACATGCAAGAAGCAAAAGGAAACAATTTTGCTAGGAGCAAAGATCTCACAGGGAGGCTGTGTCGTCATCACCATGTTCCTGATGGGTTCAGGCCATGGAGGGACTTGCTCCCTTTGGGGTGTGGGAGGATGCATTGTGTTTTCACTCAGGCTTGATGGGAGGTGACAGCTCAGGAAACCCACATGGCCCACTTAGCGCCCTATGCTGCAAGTGTCCCTTGCCTCTTACAGCTGCCTGGGCAGCAGCAGGTCAATGTCCTCATTGCCATCCCCCCATGACATTGTCTCTGCCCCATTGCGATCACTCCTTTATCTCAGGATCTTGTCTGTGTGGGGCAGCAGACAGCCCGTGGAGCAGAGCTGTTTCTGGGCAATTCCTGACACACCCTATCCATTTTGTATGTGAGCAGCACTGGAGCAGAGATGGACCAAATGAATGGCCAATGCCAAGTGGATATGTGGACACCATGTGCTGTTGCTTAGGGTTCTTTATTGGGACCAGTACTGTTCAGTATCTTTATTAATAACATAGTGGGATTGAGTGCACGCTCAGCAAAGTTGCTGATGATTTGTGTCAAGTGGGGCTGTTGATATGCTTGAGGGAAGGAATGCCATCAAGAGGAACCATGACAGGTTTATGGGCTGGGTCCATGTGAATCATGAAGTTTAGCCAGGCCAGCTACACCTCTGGCAAACACCACAGTCACTACAGACTGGGTTATAAATGGACTGAGAACCACTCTGCAGAGAAGGACTTTGGGATACTGGTGCATGGAAATGGTGCACTGTCAGGCTTGAGCTGACAATGTGTACTTGCAGCCTGGAAATTCAACCGTGTGCTGGCCTGCATCCAAAGCAGCATGGCCAGCAGGTTGAGGGAGGTCATTCTGGCCTTCTACTTCTGGCCTTTTCTTGTGAGACCTCACCTTGAGTACTGTGTCCAGCTGTGGTGTGCCCAGTACAAGACAGGTGTGGACCTGTTAGAGTGGATCCAGAGGAAGGCTGGAGCATCTCTCCTATGAAGACAGGCTGAGACATTTGGGGTTGTTCATCTTGGAGAAGAGAAGGCTCCAGGGAGACCTTACTATAGCCCTTCAGTACCTGAAAGAGGCTTATAAGAAAGATGTATAGAGATTTTTTTCACCTGTAGTTACAGGACAAGGGGTAACTGCTTTAAAGCGAAAGATTTAGATACAAGGAACAAATTCTTTAGCGTGAGGGCTGACAAGGCTCTGGAACAGGTTTCCCTGAGAAGCTGTGGATGCCCCACCCCTGGAAGAGTTCAAGGCCAGGTTGGATGGGGCCTGAAGCAATCTGGTCAGTAGAAGGTGTCCCTGCTGATGGAACGGGCATTGAAATGAAATGATCTTTAAGGTCCCTTCCATCCCAAACCATTCTGTGACTCTATGACCAGATGATGGGCATAGAAGATAGGATGTGGCACACACAGCCACAGACAGTGAAAAGTAAGTATTGTAAAATGCATATGTATGTGTTTCATGAAGTTACGGTAGTTCACATCTCTACTGTTGATTCTTTAAACATCTTGATGCAGTATGAAGAAGCTACAAGGAAAATTGTATTTTCATGCTGAAAGGTTTCTTTGGGTATGATGCTTCCAAATTGAATACAGAATTGAATAAAAATGGAGTCATTCTGTTATCTTTATTCCATCACAGCTTTGCTGGAGGAATTCTTTTGATTTGCAGAAAAGTTTATAGTGGAAAAATCTTTTAACATTCATAACAAGTATAGTCTCATATTTAATGGATTGTTTAAATTTTGCAACAGGTGTTCTGTTTCTGAATAATAATAGTAAATTCTTGACCTTATGTTACAGTTTTCAGTCCTTCAATAAATAAAAGAATCTTTAGTTAATGTTTCTGAACTCCACAGAATCTGTCATAGAAAACAGTAAATATCAGTGCTTCCTTTGTGGATGAGAAGTTACAGCATGACCAAGAGGACTCACTACCAGCATGGCAGAACCAGGGAGTGATCACACGCCTCCAGACTTGAGCACTGTGCTGTTGTGGCACTTGATGCACTCAAGTTCTTGTCATCCTCCTCATGTTTGGAAGGAGCGTGACAGACATTTCACACAAGTTCCACCTCCTTTACTGTGTGATACAGCTCTGTTTGGCTTATAGCCAAGTTCAGTTACTTTAGTTGCTGAAATTGTTTTCCTGTTCTATTTCCTAGTATTAAATTGCTGTAAAATTAACTGGAAAACTCCTATTATGTACCCTGTTTCTTTCTTTTGTCTTCACGTTCTGGGTCTTTTTTGTTTGCACGTATTTATTTTTCCTTTATTTTCTCTTCTTTTGCATCTGTGAAGCTTTTGTTCTCAATTTTCATGTCGTTTGACATATGAGAGAAGCCAAATAAAATATTTCACTTTTCTGTTTCAAGTTAAAAACCAGTTTTTATGCTGAACAATAACTGTATTACAAGGAAGCCTGACGTGCCCTCAGTGCCATTACAATATGTCGAATAAAAGGTAATTTAATGGAAACAGTGGAGTATTTGAAAGTTCACTGCATGAAAATTGGATTTTTGCCTTTTATTATTTACATTGCACCTTATTCATATTTAAGGCCACAGGGATTATCATCCTTCTTAATGGCTTTATTTAATAAAGACTTTGTATTTCACAGTATAGGATCTAGCACAGGCTTCAATCTGTTGTCAGGATTTCAATTAACTAGCTTTAGCTTCAGTTGACCTATAAATCCAATAAATATATCTAAATAATTAATTTGCTTTCACTGGCTGATAGTGGCTACTTTTAAGTACAGCTGCTATGTACTTAGCTGCTGAATGGTACAACCATGCTCATAATTTGCTTTTATTCTTATTACTCTAAAGATTACATATGTCTGTTAAAGTGACTGGCTAGGCCAGGACTGGTCTCTTAATGTAAAAGACATTGTAGAGGGGCTGCAGTTATGACTGAGGACCATTACAGCTGGGATGCAAGTGCACCTTGAATTTTGGGAGGAGAGGTTAGGAACAGATAGGTGTTATGGATCAACACACACCTTAACTGGACTAAATCATCCTTTGGTTGTGGTTATGGGTATTGTAAACCAAGGGTTGGATGTAGTCAATTCCAGGGTGGAAAAGCAGTGATAAATACAGGAGACTGAATGAAAATCTGTTGCTCTTACATTTGCGTCTTCCCTTCACCTGTACAGGATCATGCACCCATGTAACTTTGTGGTCAGGGTTGGGGGGTTTTTTGAGTGGCCTTTAAATGTTGCTAAGCACGCAAAACAAATAATGATGTTGAATTTTTGCTCTATCCTTTTGGGTATTGAGAGCGACTGAAATTTTATTTTAAGTGAACATTATAGACAGGCTTGAAAAGGTGTGCCTCAAAAGTACAGAGATAGAGTCTAGCACTTACAATATTTCCTCCTGTAAATTCACTCTCTGGACACCAGAATACTGATATCCTGAAATGAGGAATCAGCCTCATGCCAAGCTCTGGGGACAAAACAAGTACCAAATAATTAGTTCAGTGGGACTTATGAAGCACAAACATAGAGCCAGCCCAGACACCCACTAAAGCTGCCACCCCTGCCCCAAAAGAGAAGAGCAGTCGGTACCCCTGAGCCGTGGAGCAGCTGTGCTGGGTGCTGCACATGGGGGTGCTCAGCCATTCACCCAAGAGCAGCAGGATGACATCCACATTGGCAGCTGTGCAAAAGCTGAGGTTCCTGGTCTTTTCAAAGTTATTCCTGCTGGCTCACATCCTGAGGAGGGAAGATTTGAGACCTTCAGGGACCTGCAAAGACCAAGACACCAGTCAAATTTAAAATGCTTAAGTTGCAATACCTAAAGCTTTAAAGATATTTTCTGCCTATCAATGCATGATTAACTGAGTGTATGTACTCAAAGAGAAATGTAATATTTATTAAACACAGTTAATTTAGACATTTTGGCATTTGGTATGCAAAGATTATGCATTTTTCCCAGGAGTTATGTTAATTATTTCAGCATGATAACTTCAATTTTAAAAGGGTTTTTCTTTGCTAAAGGGAGGGTTATATGTGCATGTGTACAAGGAGAACTTTAATTAAAATTTATGTTCTCCATTGTTTCAGGAGTTTAAAATGCACTTTCTCCTATGTGAGTCAAAAAGACTGCTTAAATTAACAGGGCTCAAAGGGTTAATGTGTGAAAATGAACACATTCAAGGTTATATTGCTGACAGTGCCATTGTGTTGGCAAAGGAAAAAGATGAAACACTGCGTCAATTTACTTCTCTTGCTAAATAGTATTTTGTTCTGTATTGTTAGAAGAAATCATTCCATATCAGGAGAAGATGGAAAACATGGAAATCATGTTGCTGCCTCTGCTGACCTTAATATAATTTTATTTTTAACTATTTCTCTCCCAGACCTCCTGAAAGGCTTGAAATAGAAACAACTCTATTTTTCTGAGGGAGGTCTGAGAATCTGAAATGTGATCCTCATTTTTGGTGCCTATTGCAACACATAAAATGTGGGAAGTTCTTCTAGTATTTGTCTGTACATCTGGAGACTGGGAAACTGAGGCAGTTAGATACCTATGCCATGGGAAAATAGGATATGTTCAATAAGTTTGAAAAATATTAGTCATTTGGTACATTAATTTAGCCATGGTATAGGAGATTGTTGCCAGTGTTAGAGAACTGATGAATAAACTGGGGCAGGGGCAGGGAGTGGGGGAAGGCAAGGTAAGAGTTTGTGTCAAAGCTGTCTATTTCTTGTAGGTTCCTACAAGTTCTTCTTAAAACCATGAATTTGAATAGAAAATGATAAACCCTTATAAAAAATCAGTTTCTTTTCTCTTAACAGATGTTGTTTATGGGACAGTTCTAGTAAAAATACAACTGCTGTAAATCAGTACTTGTCCAAAGTAAACTCGAGCCATGGAGTAAACAGCGCTCCAGAGAACCCAGAAGGGACACCAAGGGAGCTTCTGTCCATGAAACCTATGATCAAGATGCCATAATCGTTCACTGGGAGATGTTCACTTGTGCCTGCACCGCCCTCTCCTGTTGAAATTCTCCCAGAAAAGTCAGGAGGGAATAAATCCTACTGCTGCTGCAACTGTCTCAGGTTTCCTTTGGTGGTTCTCTTGATGGGGTTGTCACCTGTCCCTCTGAAAGGGTTAGGATTTGCCACCCAGATGTTATTTGCTGAACCAGTAGCCCTTAAATATAATGTACATCAGCAATACAGGTCAGAGGAGCCACATCATTGGAAACTGCTCATCTGCTAACCACTTGGCAAAGCAGCTCCTGTAACAACAAGAAAAGCAAATGAAGAATATAATATATATTTGGTTCAGGTATTTTCTCTTGAAGGTTGATAGCAAAGGGTCAGTCTATTAAGAAGGAAACTTTGGTCTCACTTCAACTCACTGCCTCATTGAACCTTTGTTTCAATATAAACGTTGCTATTTGTACCTTTAAAATAACAAATGTTACTGATAGAAAGTGGTCTGCTAAGACGAACAGATTCATCTGTAGCTAATAGGAACACTATTGCTCCTTCTGTACAAGGCACACACATCTTTCTCCTGGGCGTTTGTGACAATCTGTTTTTCTGCTGTTTGCCAGTGGAAAGGCCCTGGCTCATTTCTTTCTAGTGAATCATATTTCGATTGTCTCATTTCCTACTGAAGTGAGTAAAGTTGATTTGGGCATACACAGACTGTAACTTCTACACATACCTCTGCTAAGCTGCAATGCATATTAGAAAAATTTCTAAAATTATCTTCTACTATGAACTTATATAATGCTCTAAAGCCTTCTAAATAAGTTCAGAATAAATGATTATTCCATACTTCTTACCAGGTGCGTTTGTATGAAGGATCGGAAGGAGGAGACAACATGCCCTGGATTTTTATCCCAGGTCGTGGGACAGGGGGCCAGGACTCCTGGGTGCATTGAGGAACATGCACACCTGGTAGGATGAAAACAGCCCAAAGGGTCCTTTACAGGTACATGTAAAGAAGTACTGAAACAGGGCTGACATGCCTCACAGGCTATGCAGAATAATCTGGGTCTGAATATGAAAAGTGTGTCCTTATACATTGCTGGTAGATCACAGAATCACGGAGTGTTTGAGGTTGGCAGGGACCTCTGGAGGGCATCTAGTCCAACCCCCCTGCTCTCTAATGGTTGGCAAGGAACATGAATGCAACAGAGACTGTGCCAGGTCATGGCAAATGAAGATCGTGGAATCAGAAGTAAGCAGTCCTTAAAACTATAAACCTGTTGTTCTTGCATTGTTAGGATCCCTCTTTGTTAATGTTTAAAGGATGCTTTTGGCTAGTTTCTTGATTGGGTGTGTGTTTTAATGTTCATATCTGTGCTATCAGCAATTGGAAGCAGAGCTGGAAAATGCAACCACTTCAACCACTTAGCTGTAAGAGACTTTCTTTCCTTTAGACTTTGGAAATTGTCACCTGTCCTGAAAATTTATAGCTTGTCTTTGCTTTGGGGCTACTGTGAGTTAATCTGAAGTATTTATAGCTATTATAGTTGTTTGGCAAACAGGTTCAGCCAAATAGAGAAATCGGCAGAGCAGATTAATAGCAGGGAGTCCTTTGTTTAACTTGGCAAGGCTCATCACAAGCCATCAAAGCAAGCAGTCACTTTGTCAGTAGTATTGAATAGATGAATATTATAAACAAAGAGGTCAACAAGTCTTACAGCCTAGTTTTCCTAAGAAACAGAAGGGCTTGCCAAACAGCTTTAGGACTACAATATAGGTGGTTTATGTATTCAAAGCATATGGGGTTCATAACTACTGTTCCCTTCGGTATTGGTGAGTTTTCTGAAAATACAGGAAGGAAACAGGTCTTGAAAGAGCCCTGACGTGACATGCAACCCATCTGTTTTTATGAACCATTTCTCTAAATTCATTCCATTGCTTCCTAAGTAGAGTTGATAATAGGATGTTGAAAACAAGAGTATTTCAGAACCAATTTTGAAAGGGGTTCCCAGTGGCCTGTTAGAGATGCAGGTATTCTGATGATAATTCCCCATTCCCAAGTGAGGTATTCACTTAAGGCCCTAGTTCAACAAAGGCTTTAAATGGGCAAGGACGTTAATCTCTGTTACAACAGTTTTGCCTGTGGTTAACTCTAGTAGTGTGTTCTCAATTAAACATGTTTCTGATGTGTCCTCTGCAGAAGTAAAGGGCTGACTTGAGGTTAGAGATAATTTCCTCTGAGTAGCTACTGAACCCTGTTCAGGCTGTACCTGTCTGCATCTATTTAGTACAAGGCAAGGTGGTGACTTATGTCCTTCTGTCAGGAATTGTTTAAGAAAACTGCTGAAGTCTTCCACTTGACTAATTCATAAAAGAGGAGCTGAAGGAGCCAGGCAAAAAACGGGACTATAAAATGTTGTTTTGGGGTTACTGCTCTTTGTCAGCTGTTGCGGGGACAATGAGCATTGCAAGTGTCACAGGCATCTTTAATTATATATGGCCTACTTCCTGAAATATTCATAAGAAATGGAGATATGAAGTGACAGTTCTGGTTGGAAGGTATAAAGGTTACACTTAAATATCAACAAGGTGATTTCCCCTACCAGGTTCTCCATCTAGCAAAATAACTGGATTGCTGTGTTTACAGGGAAAAAAAGTCAAAGCTGTTCTTTCACCCATGCATCTTCTTTCACCCATGCCTTCCTTGCCATCCCACAATAACGATTGGTGTAGATGTGTCTTAAAGTCCTAAGCACCGCAGGTGTGAAAAAATCCTGGCTCCTGATGAGGAGTCAGGGAGTGAAGACAGTGATTTATAGGACAACATAAGCATTGCAGGATTCAAAAGCAAGTATACTCTTCAGTTTTAGGTTTGATGAGTCCTGTGAGCCTTGCAGGACTGGTGAGCCCCATAAACAATATGGTTAGCAAGTTGTGCAAATTCCAGTCTGAAACAAATGTAAAAATAGAAGAACTGGTTTTAGCACTTTGTTTTTTACTGCCTGTGCTTACATGAGGATTGTGTTAGAAATAGGAACACTAAACTTTTACAGCTGGCAACAGGTGGAGGAGGATGAACAGAAGGACTGTGTTTTGGATGTGCAAGATGCAGATTACGGGACTTAAAGGTGCTGCTGTTTTAATGACATAGCTCATTTAAGTGTGGCCCAGCAGTAACCTGTTACGGACAGTCATCAGTCATTTCTGCACACTCGAGACTGCCGCTGGCTCGATGTGCATCCCGTTCCCACCCCCTCACTGTGCTGGTCACACAGGAGTGCTGGAAAGGGAGGAAGGATGAACCAGTCCCCCCATCTCTGGGAAGTACCTTTCACTGAATTTCATTTCTCATCTCCTATGCAAGCAGGGAACAACCTCTTTGCATTACCTGCCTGCACTGTACACTAGCTGTTCAGACATGGCAGCATTTGCTTGAACCACTGCTGCCCTGGCCCCTGCCTTCTCTGCAGGTAGCTTATATGTTTCTGTGCCCCTGACACTGACTTAGCTATATGTAACTCTGCAGTGCTTCCTCCCAGTCTGCCCAGTTACGTCGTTCACTGCAGGTGCCCTTATTCACAGACACATTTATCTGCAATCATACCAAGCCTCTTTTGGCCATCTTGTATGGTCGTTTGTATTTTAGGCCAATTCGTGGTCATTTTTAGGAAAAGATCCCAAACTTAAAGCCGTGGTTTAACCGGATGACTTACTTGGAAATTTACTTGCAGGATGCCGGGTGTTTACTAATTCTACCTAGCGGTTGCTGTTGTCTTGCCAGCAAGTACCTTGGTGCATTTTGTGCTTTGGATGGTCTTACAAACCAGTCCATCCTCACGGGTGACACACCGTGACCCAGCAGGACCCTGATCACTTTTGGTGCTTCCTACTAATTCACATGACCCTCCTAAAAGTGGGGGTAAGGCAGCAGAGCACTCTTGGCCTATGCTTGCCAGCATTGTATATGTGAATGGAACTACATGGTCATTACCTTCAGCCTTCTCTTATGGGAGACAACTGCAACAAAAAAGTCATTTTAGGAAGATCCACAAAACACCTGCCTCCTGATGACCTGATTCAGCAGAGGCTACAAGTCACTTAATAGCATTTTTTAATTAAATGTAATTAATCAAAATTCAAAGAAAATAGTAGGAACAGGATGAGCCCTGCTAGTGTTTATAGATCCCTAGGACAGCATGGAAAAATCCAGTACAATATACCCAGATATCCAGGAAAAGACCTCTCCCGGTTGGCACTCCATTTGATGTGAGCATGGGAACAGAGTATGTCAGCCCAGCATGAGAGGGGTTTTAGTGCCAGGGTGTGCTGAGCTGTGCCCTGCCCAGCACCATTGCTCCGGCTGTGGGGATCTGGACACTGCAAAACCCATATTTTAAAATTGTCACAAGCTGGCATTTTGTGAGATGCCTCCTCCCATGACTTTGAAGAGCAGCTGATTCCCAGGAAACCTCAGCATGTGACTAGACAAATTGCTGCTTTCTTACCCACTTGCAGGCCTTGGAATTCTGTATGAGGTCAAATTGTTCAACCAGACACTTCCTCCTGCACCTCCCCCTCCGCCTCATTTTAGGTAGGTCTTTGCTGGCATGAAGAGTCAGAAGTCAGAAAAAGAGCAATCCTGAGCATGGGTCTTGCCTGGCTGCATAGGATGTAAGCACTTGCTTGCAGCTCTTAATTAAAGAGCTGATGGTGGTGGACCAGATCTTTAATTTGTCCTTGATCACAGCAGTGCTCCAGGTGTCTCGTAATGGAGAAGTCAACATATCAGGTGTTATCTGACCAGTAAAATATGAAGGAATGCTGGTGGTTTATCCCAAATATCATTGCCTGCTTTATGTGGTTTTAAGTATATATGTGCATATATAGGGACAATATAGTTAATAATTTTCTAAAAGGTATGAATTCTCTGTCTTACTATGGAAGGTCAGCCTGGAGTCTGGCTGTTTCATTCGTACAGATGCATTTAGGAGAAGAGAGGCTGAGGTTACTTTCAGCTAAAATGGGGTGCTCTGCTGCTCTTGGTACCAGGTAGTTTGACAAGGAGTATGGACTTTTAATTTTGTGACCATGCCTGTGCTTCACAGAGCAGTCGGGATGAGTTGTGGAGCCAGAAGAGATTGTGATCCTTCTATGTGCTGGTTCAGTGATGAGTGTTTAACATTTATGCGGGTAAGTAAATCTCTCTTAAGAAAAGCAAGCTTTAAAGGAAAAAGAAAGTCTATCTGTTTGCACCCCTAGACCTGACAGCACTTCAGTTTTCATTACTATTTATCTGCAGGCACCATTCTCTGTAAACGATCCCAGTTTCTCTCACACCTGGTGACACATTACTCTGCAAAGAGTCTGTGGGATATGTGTGTTTTTAAAAATTACATGTATTGAAGTTTTACAATAAAAGCATCGTGTTATATTTTAAATGTGTCGACCAAGGGGAAAAACACTAAAAAGAAGGAAGGAAGAAAAAATTACATCAGAGCTGAATAATTTTTATACTCAATTGTTTCACAGTAAAATGTAGTACAGAAAGTGTGCATAATTTACCTCTTCTTGTTGACTCCCTTTACAGAACTGTATCTGAATCATTTCCTGTTAGTGAACAAAATCAAGAGGTTTGCAGGGTTGTTTAGTCTGGGCAACTGGGAGCTGGTGTAGCTAATGTGTTCCAGGAGGTTAACCACTGTGAACTCTCTCGTCTGAGCTGCTTCCCTTTTTTGGGTGGTTTTCTACCCATACTGTTGCCTTTCAGGTAGCAAGTTATCAGCTGTCTCGTCTGTAATGTGAAAGAAATGAACCTGTGGCAACATAAAATCTCAAAAACATTTATTGTCTGTCTCTGCTATAGCCAGGGAGGGGGTAAAGGAGAGCAAAGATTTTTACTCCCGAATAAAGACATTCATGCTTTATGTGCTGTAGTTTTTGAAAACCTCATTTTGTATTCACATAAAATCATGGTAACAGGCAGGGTATTTATCTGTGATTCACATCTTTAACTCATGGGAATGTGTTTCCTCTGAGGCATTTTAATGGAAATTTTTATTTGCAGATAGAATCCAAAACTGAATAGGGATTTTAGGTGATGCTGACAATGGGGAGTAATTAATACAGACTTCTGACCTCTGTGGTGCTTTTGCTGTGGAAAACTGGGTGCAAGCAGTGTGGCTTTACGTTTGCAGAGCCATCTGGAACGGGTGATTACATGGTTTGCATTTGGCTCCTGTGTCAAGATCCTCAGGTCAGAGGGTTTCTTCAGCAGAGTGGTTTCTGTGGCATCAATTCGCTAATCACGCGCAGGATGCCTGCAGGCGATTGCTGCTGGCAGTGCTTTCTTCAGCATTTAACCTGGGCGGTTTGGAACACCAGTGCTTCTTGTACTTTTTCTATTGGCTACATTTGTGAGCTTTTCATTGATTTCCACCCTTCTGTTTTTTTTTCTTTTCTTTTAACAGCAACTGATGTACTTGTAATTAATTATTTAGTGGGCATAGTATGACATAAAAGGGAATATTTTACAAATGATTATATTTTTCTCCTTTTTGTGGCTTTTCTCCCTGTTCTCTTGTGATCTCCCCACAGGATATCCATGATCTCATGGATAATGACAGTAACTGCTAATGGGCTTCCACTTGTCCGCAGTTATAGGTGTGCTACATTTCAGTCCCTGCAAGGAGAATAAATTCTCAGGTTCCTTAATGGATATTTGGAGAGTATATTCCATGTGTAACAGAAACATGCTAATGGATTGCAAAAGCCAATTACATTCTTGGGTTTCAAATTAATTTGTATAAAAGCTCTGGGTTTAATTCAGTTCAGAATGTGCTCTTAAATCAGTAATAGAGGAAGAATGGTGAATGTGGAGAATACTAGAAAGCTGATGTTCATTATATTAATGTTTAAAAAAGAAATGCATTCTTATTTATTGTACAGTTCACATTAACAGGATCACTGCAAATCATGGAACTCCATTGTAAATGGTACATTACAAACCATTTCTTTACAAATTTCTGTTTGACTTAAAACAGTAATCAGCCCTTTTGAAGCATTTTAAAAATGCTATGTAAACCCTTCCAGTATTTTGTGTTAGGCACTTTTAATTAGGCTCATAGTGGACCCCAGATCTGTAGAATTAAATGAAGGTGAAAGCCTCTTAACAAATTTTTTTACTTGTATATTTAATTAATACTGTTCCAGGTCTTAGTCGCCTCAGGGTCCAAAAGAAACACTGACTGGATAATTTTATTTCTAAATACATATATCTTGTCAACGGCAGTTTTTAATAGCAGAGTTTCATTCTTTATCTATGCAGGTGTAAGAGTGCTTCAGTTACCTTAACAAAAGTTAAAGAAAATACGCTGACACTGATCTGTCTGTAGTGTTTACAGAAACTTACTGTTAGCTTCTTAACTAAATTTCACCCAATAAAGCTAGAGAAGTCATTGGACTTGAATAATACATTGGGTTTTATTAACAGTTCTTTTATGAAGTTACTTGCATGTTTCACATGTAGGTTTTACATGCACCCAACAAGTAAAAGAAAACAGGAAGTTGTGTGGCAAATGGCTGTCTCTCGTCATTGCTTAGGGGTGGATGATCTCAGTGGGTGGGTCAGAATGCGAGGTGGGACCATGCTGTCCATCACATAGGGCTGTGGCCATACATATTCATGGGATCCCAGCCATCTCTGTTTGCTTCTCCCCACTTTAGGATGTGGATTGAAAGTGAATGCGTAGAGCATCGGACAAGAGACAGAATTTAACACAGGAATTGAGCAGGTTGTCCAGCAGGAAGGGAGGAGTGAGGAGAGACCCCAAAGCTGCCTGGTGCAACTACCTTCTGTTGATTCCCTTCTGTAACTTCTGATTAGGCTGGGAAAAATAAGAGATCAATAGCCTTACTTCAGCTTTGAGAACCCTACCTGAATGTTTATTAATTAGAGCTCCTCCAATACCTTCTGTTTTCTCTGAACATCTTTAGACAGTAGTAAGGGAGATGCATCCTTGCTCAATATTTTATTGTCTTCTGTGCTGTTCCTAAAAGTTGGCTTTAGGTGCCTCATTTGGGCTCTCAAAAAACCCAAAAAGCCCAAAAACAAACAAAAAACCAAAACGAAGTTAACTTCAATGATGTGGAGTGTATTTCTGAGAAAAAGGTTTAAATTTGCCCTTTTAATGATTAAGAAATGCACCTAGTGATGGTTCTCCAGAGCCAGAACATGGTGTGTCCTTTGCTGGCTGTACGGAGGGCTCTGCTCCCCAGCTTTCCAGTGTTTACAGCACACATACCATTTTTTCACTCTACTTAGACCATAAACTCCAGAAAGCCAGGTTCCTGATTTTACCTGCAAAGTCCCCTGTTAGAAGGCTATTTGCAAAAAAAGTATTACTAGTAACAACAACCAGCTGTAGTGCAATATTGAGGCTGAGCTGTTTTCCAGCTCTGCCAGGTCACTCATGTGACCTCTCCTTACCCCAGTTTTTCTGGCTATGAAGTTAATGTTACTTTACTTTCTTATCAAGAGGAGAGTCTCTGAAGATTCCTTCATGTTTGCAGCTTTCCGTATAACACTTTTCTATGTTCTTGCTACTTGTGGATTGGTCTTTTTGAGAAGTGAAATACAGGGAAGACTGTAAAAAAAAGTGAGCATATGGTTCTAAATGAGCTTTTCTTGCAATGATATTTGGGGTTTTTTGCTTTTTCTTTGTTTGCTTTGTTTTGGTTTGTTTATTTGGGTTTTTTAGTGGTGTGGGTTTTTTCTCTAGGTAAATTTGTTGTTCAGAAATTGGCTTAAAAAGCAGGAAAACAGCAGATATGAGGATGGTGGTTTTTTCCCTTTTATTTATGCAACTACTGCTTTCTAGAAACCTGTCATAGGATGCTTTTAGGAAGCAGTAAGGACTTCAGATCTTCACTCTTTTGCCGTGTTTATTTTCTACAGGCTGCCTTGGATTCCCTGGGAATAGTTACAAATTCAGGTGTGAAGTTAGATATACCGTTGAAAATATGCAGGTGGCTGTTCATAGAGTCTCGAGGGAGCAGGCCTGCCTGCTCTGTTCGCGGTGCACAGTGCACTTCAGCAGCCAGAGTTTTGCAGCAAACTGATGACACTTTGGGTAAGGCTGATGGAATCACTCTTGTACGAACACAACAAATGCTTCAGGTGTGCCGGGGGTTAAGGCGTTTTACAAGGATACATCAACAGGATTACATCAGTAGACAGAAAACATGATTTTTCAAATGCTAATTCCTAGGTTTGTAAGATGAGATTTTATTCTTCCAGCCTTGACATAATATTGAGTTCCTACAGTCTTACAAAGGATATGAGAAGTAGAAGTGTACGGAACACTACCTAGTCCTGCAGTTGTTTTCCAGCTTGTTCTCTAGCCCTCTTCATTTTCTCTGATGCTTTAACACAGCTTTTAATTTCTGGTACCTACACATCTGGGAAGTGATGGAGCTTGAATTAGAGCTTTAAAGATGAACAGCATTATTTTTACTGTCTACTGTAAATGCTCGGCAATTGATGGGAACACTACTCTCTGGGGACTTATGGGTATGCTGCAGTTATCTGGAACTAAATCCTTTTGTCACTTGTGGAAAACACATAATGTTGCTAACACTCAAGGAACTTGGTGTGTTCAGCTGTACAGGGGAGCTCAGTACTAAGCACACTTGCAGGTTGTGGTCAGAAATAACAGGTTTCCATGTGTTTCACCACAGAAGGGTGCACTGTTGGGCACTGGGGTGCCACAGCCTTTGGGGGTGTGATCTGACTGCAGTGCACCTCTGCTTGGGTCCATCATTCCTACAACCTCATATGGTGGGAGTGGGCATGCCATGATTAGAGACATGCAGGAAAAGGTCTTCGGGTCCCTAGGACCTGGCTCTTAGTTCCTTAGCACCAAATTCCCAGGTAGCCAAGAACGCCAGTGGCATCCTGGCTTGTGTTAGATGTAGTGTGGCCAGCAGGACAACAGAAGTGTTTGTTCCCCTGTACTCTGCACTCATGAGGCCACACCTCAAATACCAGTTTAGGGCCCTTCACTACAAGAAAGACAACACTGAGAGGCTGGAGCGTGTCCAGAGAAGGGCAATGGAGCTGGTGAAGGGTCTGGAGCACAAGTCTGATGAGGAGCAGGTGAGGCAGCTGGGATTGTTTAGCTCGGAGAAAAAGAGGCTCAGGGGAGACCTTATCGGTCTCTACAACTGCCTGAAAGGAGGCTATAGTGAGGTCGAGGTTGGTCTCTTCTCCCAGGTAACAAGTGACAGCACAAGAGGAAACAGCCTCAAGTTGTACCAGGGAAGATTTATATTAGATATTAGGAAAAACTTCTTCACTGAAGGGATTGCCAGGCATTGTAACCAGGGAAGTGGTGGCATCACCCTTCCTGAAAGTGTTAAAAAAATGTGTGGATATAGCACTTGAGGACTGAAATTAGTGGTGAACATGGTGGTAGTGCTAGGCTGACAGTTGGACTTGATGACCTTAAAGGTCTTTCCCAGTCGTCGTGATTCTGTGATTCAACGATCTGTTCCCTCCTGCCTGGGCAGTGACAACAGCACTTGAGCCGTGTACAAGAAGATATTACTTTGGATTACTTTGCAGTGTTAGAAGACAAGGGGTTTGTTTTCTGTTCTGCAGGAAACCATGGTAAGGACCATGGTTTTTGTTTTGTGTCACGGCCTTTGTTGATCCTGAGGTGCAGTTTCGACAAAAAAAGCATATATGAGATGTCAGTAGTTTCACCAGAAACGTTTTAAACATGGAAGAGGTGTATTACTAGAATCACAGAATGGTTTGTTGAGGTCCTCGGAAGGGGCCTTAAAGATCATCTAGTTCCAACTTCCCTGCCATGGGTGCCAGGGACACCTTCCATTAGACCAGGTTTCTCAAAGACTTACCAGCCTGTCATTGAACACTTCTGTGTGACCACTCATTTTACTGATCAAGGTCAATGAAGCCGTGGTTTTAATTCCAAGTCAGAGGTGCAGGAGGGGTTTTTTTCATGTTGTCATTGGGAATTGTAACCACTGTGATACCACATGTGAAAGTAACTCAGCTGTTACTTTTATTCTGTTGACCACCTGGTCTGCTGCTGCTGGGGATCTCAAGCCTTGCAAGGGTACATCGAGGTACCTTCCACTTCAAACCATATTGTTGAAACTTGAAGCAGTAAGATCCGTAATGAATGGTACATTCAAACCGCTTCAGCAATTACAGACTGGGAATGGAGTGTCTAAGTAATTGCTCTATTAGTAGGAGCAAATGTTTACAAAGTGTTATTTTGGTCCTGGAAACTTGCATTGCTGACTTATAGAACAGGCTGGCCAAGCTTGTGTGCACTGCAGACTGGATTAAATTGAAGAAGTTTACTCAAAGGTTACTCATTACCTTGTAATGTTACATGATGGTGGAAAATATTTTAAGGGTTAGATAAAATTGTCCTGTGGTCTTCCAGGCTGCAAGAACTATGGAAGAAAGAAGTAAAGCAAATGAAATTTGATATAATTTTTGTGTGTTTAGTGTAGAAGGCATTTTTAGTGTAAGGTGAATTGTTGTAACATTCATCTTTTCAGAAGTAAAGATGACATTCCTATAGAGAGGATAATGTTAGTGCCAACAACATGTACATTCACTAACACATGTACTGTGATCCTTGTTAAATAAGCTTGAGGAATGGTGGAAATACTTCTGTTTAGGAGTAGATGCATTTTTCCTCATCTGTTTTGTTTTCTCTGGAAGCCACAGTTGGGCTCTGTAGCATAATGTGGTTATCAGTATCACTGTGCTGCCAGGACTAGAAATTAGTCTTGTGGTGTGCTTTAAATAGGGCTTAATTCAAGTTTGAGGCAAGCTGTTTGTGTTTGCTTATAGTGATAATGTTTTTGTTTCTAAATAAATCAAAGCAAATAAAAGAAAAAAAAAGCAAACCCTTTATATCTTTGTGCTTGGAATTGGTTTTACAAAGACTACTGTGATTTTAGAGTAAAGCTAAATAGAAAGCAAATGTTCATTCAGCTTCAGTTAAACTTATCTTTTCCAACTACAGTAGGCACTATAATAGAAGGAGTACTTATCATGAAATTTATGATACAGTCAAACCTTATTGAAATGCTTTTTCTTCAGAAAGAATAAAAAAAATATCACCTAATCTGTCCAACATCTCTTGGAGGCAGGCTGTTAGAAGTAATGACAATACTTCTTGCAAACAGCTTGGTCTCCTTCAGGCTATTTAGAAAGCCTCAGCTTTTCCTACATAGTCTTTATGTTTCGATATCCCTTACAGGATAGGATGCTTTTCTTCTCTTCACTGCCCTTGACTTGTGTGCCGGAGGTTTCTCTTCCCAGCACACACCATGCCAGCACATTCACACCATTCTGGTAGGCATCTCCATTGACAACCTCCCAGCTATGTCAGGCCGAAGCTGCCTCGACCAGACAGTTTATTTACCAGAAAGACATGGGGAACAGCTTGAGGTCTGCAGTTGTGTCTGCACGGCTGTGTGTGAGCAGCTGTGGAAGGGGGCCCAGTGCCAACCTTGTCTCTCATCTGTGTTACTACTCCATGGGAGGGCACCGGTGGGAACATAGTGGTGGTGTGGGCATAGTGTGGGGCTCCTTGCCTGCTCCAGCTGTCTCCTTGTGTTTCATCTATCTTAAATGGGTACCACAAGACTGAGTTTTAATAGACAGAACAGCACAGGATCCTCCCCAGAAGGATCTCTGTCTTTCTCAAAGCAAAGACAGACGGGATTTGTGATTACCTGGAGCTCAAGCTAAATTGCATTCAAACTGTCAGTGCAGAGAAACATAAACCTGCAGGTCAGGTAAGTTGAGATGTTGCCATTGAGACTAATGAAACAACACAGCTCAGAGCTACATTAAACAAAACTGTCTTGAGATATTCACCAAATCCACTGACATGGAAATGTGTGTTAAGAGAGATGTGCCTCAGAGGCTTGTGAACTGCAGAGGTGAGACACGCAGTAAGTAGCTTTTGAGAAACAAAATTTCCAGCTCAGTTACTGCGGGCCTAACTTTCTTACCAGAATGGCAGTACACCGTGCTCACACCTCAGTGTGGATGGGAACAGCAACACTGCCAGTGGAGATGAGGGGGAGTGAAACTGAAGCACACAAAAAGCAAAAGCACAAGAGAAATAGTGGTGTAAACTGCTGCTGTCCTGCAAATAACTGTGTAAAGCCATTGTTATGACAGTGCATTATGTTGTTTTGTCAATAGAAGTTGGTGATGCAGGATCGTTTGTAAATGTTGGGTTGAGTCCCTGCTTAAATAGCAATGAGTTTGGAGACACTTCCATGTGTACATGTATTCCTACTGACCTGCATGGCAGTTGTAGAATGCTGAGGTCTCACTGCCATGGAACTCTGCAGCGCATCATCCCCTACAGGTGTATTTTGAAGGTCAGTAAACATGGCTTTCCATCAGTTCTGCTGGCTTAAATCATTGTGATTTGATAATACACTATTTTAGGATTTCTTCAAATTTAGAGGAGCATTTCCTTGCAAAAAGGAACATGGGCTCTGATCTTGTGGTGTGCTGGTGACAATAAAGACAAATCTTTCCGTGCTGGGGACTGCACCACTGTTATAGGTAGTGCCAGGCTTTGCCTTTCACATGTGCCACCTGCGAGGAGGAAAAGAACAAGCAAGTGTTCAACCAGAAAGCTATTAAGAAGCACCGTTATGATAACAAGCCCAACATTATGTAGTAAGGCAGGCATCACACTTTTGCCCATTATACTTGTTTCTCAACTTCTTCTGTCTGTTCCCATGTCACACTGTGTGAGAGGTGTCACAGTGTCAGCTTTAAGCCCACCAGGTTAGAGCTCACCTTAGCTCCTTTGCTGTGTTATATATCTCCTTTCTATGGGGATCAGCTTTTTTTGTTCTATCTGCTGGCACTTTAGAACCATTTGACAGGAATATTTGTGAGATAAATGTTCCTCCTGCAGATAAGGATAAATGTAGGTGTGTTACGGAAATAACTAATAGTGAACACTGTAAAACAGTGGGGAAGGAGTGAGGACAGATGGGTTTGTTTTTCCTCAGGGAATCTAAAATAAACTTGATTTGTCTTCTTTAAATCCTTACACTCGATTGACAAAAATATAGGAAGTGATGTTTATTCATGTAATAGAAATATCTTAAAAAACAGTTTACATCAGCTAAGGAAATTTGGCAGGTCAGGGATTTATTTATGTATGTATGTATGTAACTGGGTTTAAGGGAGGGCTGATGCTTCACTGTACTCTCTCTGATAGTAACATAATCTGTTTTATTTTCATAGATGAATCCAAAATCTGTATTTGGCATTCTGTATGTTCTGCAAAGGATATTTCTCTTTCAATTTAGGTCAGAGATTTTCAAAGGCATGTACTGCAGCTAGGCATTTAATTTGCACTCATGTTAATAGAATTTGACCAGTTTCTTCTTTCTTGCTTTTTGGCATTTTTCATTTCACAGTTTTTGTTTCAATTGCACCTGCCTAGTAAAAAGGTGTAGGCAAAACAGGCACATGTCTGCTGGCTCTACTGCTTCTTGTACTCTTGATATACTATTGCTTTACACATTGATTACTGGTGTTGATTTTTTTTGTTTGGTTGGTTTTTTGGTTTGGTTTGGTTTTTGTTTGTTTGGTTTTCTGTCTGGTTTTTGTTATTTGCCACATTTCTGGATGCCCAGCAAGCTCCAACTGGAAAGCTGGAAATCCAACAGCCCAGAGCCAACAGCTGCTGGACACTGGCTGCTGGTCTGAGAGGCTCCAGACACATCATGCTCCCTGCATCTGCAGGATGAATTGCACCCGACCCACATGATAAATCTAACATGTGCAATGCATGGCAAAGCTGTTGTGCATATGTGGATCAGGTACACAGAATACCAAAGACATTGCCATGATTTTGAATTTATGGTAGAAGACAGACCAGCTATCACCTGAATCTTCCTTGCTCTCTTTAGCATATATTTTTCCTGTATGTATGTAAGGTTCATATCTAAAATACCCATAAAAGCCTACATTGCAGTTAAATTTCTTACCCACACTTTTCCTTTAAGTGTGCTACTTGCAAAGATACCAAATTACTCACTTTTTTTTTTTTTTTTTTGTTATTTTAGTTTAAAAAATAATTTCTGTAGTTGTCCAGATTTTGCTTAGCCATGGTGCCTGTCAGCAGTCTGCTGTGGTGATCAGCGCTATGCCTTGCCTGAGGGAGTGTTCGTTTGGATGTACAACTTTGTCAGTATGGAACACATTCTGGGCAGGATGCGAGCTCCTAGCCCCAGGGCCACAGCAGATGTCTCTATTGCTTTGGACTGAAATTGGTTCATTATTGCCAGTGTCCTATTTAGACCAGTTAGAAATAAGCAGTAAAAGAGTAAATTGCTTGAACTCTGTCGCAGTTGAGGGTAAGTGAATTTTTACAAACATTGGTGTTAGTAATGCATTGCTTAATAATTAATAATTTTGATGCACAAATAGACATTGCATGACTATAACCATGCTTTTCACATGTGCTTACTTTATGTGACAAAACATTTGGTGAGCTGCCCCCGTGATGTGTCATTGTTGCTAACATGCCGATCATATATTAGCATATGGAAAAACACGAAGTATTGTCAGTGAGAACCAAAGCTTCTCATCTAACCAAATACTGTACCTGTGTATTTATGGTGCAGTTTTTCAGTAGTTGTTCCTTTAAGGACATGTAATAATCTCTCAGACCCAATCAGTAAATTAGTTCACTGTAAATATGTCTGTGATGTCTTCAGAAATACTAAAAAGGCAAGCCAAGAATTTGATAGGCTCTGCTGTTTGCTTTTAAATGCATTTAGGAAAAAGGAAAATATATGCATTCAAAAGCATAGTACGTACAGATTTGCATAAGCATATGCAGATCCTTCCTGCAGTTAACACTGGCTCTTGCTAGAGCATGAGGAGCACAGTGCAGAGGAGCTTCATGGTTGCACTTGCCGCCAGTGGCCAAGTCCCCTTGCTGCACACCAGGTTTGCTGTATGGTTGGTCTCTGGCGGCTTCTGACACACTGAGCACCACTTGTACATCACAAAGGATTTGAGAGAAAATTCCTGTTCCTATCCGTTGAATGAACTGAGTGTCTGACAGCCTTTCTGCAAGGCCAATACAGCAGTAACCTGGGTCACTCTCCTCTTCTGTATGAGGGACTGGGACAACTCACCTGCAGCTGGACCTCCTGTTGTCCCAACATCCCTCCCAGAGTCCATCCCAAGAAGGACAGCACTTGCTTTGACTTACATCCACAAAATGGTAATGCCCACCCTGGAGCCAGTCTGTAGGCATGGGCTTCCCTGCCTGCTGTCCTTCCTTGCAAGCCTGCCTGCTGTCCTGCCTGCAGTCTTGGGAATGCTTGGGCAGATCTCCTGGAGTGGTCAAACTTCAAGAAAACCTTTTTGTTAATTCATCGCAGAATGCTGCTGGATTTCTTTTCCTGTGGGTGAGACGGAAATGATGAAAAAATAACTCCGTCACATCATATTCCTGTATTTCTGCTTCAAATTGAACACAAAATAAAGGGTTAACAGTGAAGAAGGCTATAGTTGCTTTTGGAAATCCAGCTAACAAACAAAGCTGCAAACTGCATTTGCTTACATTATTGTTTAATATACAAAGGTTCAATTCTCTGTGTCCTTAGCCTGAAACCCAGTAATAGGGTAAATCTGATTTGAACTGAACATGTTGTCTCCAGTTTATTTGTCCATTAAAGTTTACTGATAAATTGATCTCTCTGTAATGGTTTTAGTGTAAGAGCCTATAAATCACTATTTTAATGGTAACAAATACAATATTGATGCTAAGTTCTTACTAGCAAAACAATGGAACACAATTATCACGATTTAGTATTAAACCAGAATGAACAAGGATCTTGTGTACTATCCAGGAAGCTTGCTTTCTTTTGTTTAATCAGATGTAGTAAATATGTTTTCATCATTGTTTTATAATAAGGTTTTGTGTTTCTGAAATAGCTTTCCCCTTCAATGTTTTAATCAAACTAGCCAATATACAGATTGACTCTTATGATGCATTTTTCATTTTGGTTTTTGTGCCCAAGTACAGAAAATTGCATCACTTTTTAAAGATACATTTGTGTCAGAAGTAGCAAGGTGTCTGGCTTGGAGCAGGCTGTACTGGGCAAGTGAGGAACCCTCCCTGCCTACCGTCTCAGCAGGTCCCCCCTCAGTGCTGCCTTGGAGGTAAGGATGGCTCCCCAGCCTGAGTGACCCGAGGGACATGAAAAGGAGTAGGACTATATAAAAGCGTGATTCAGACCCCCTAAAGTGCTTTTCATCTTCCTGCCCTGGGGGGTTTCCATGCCTTAACAGTGTTCCTTATGTACATTTGAACCTCAAATACATATAATGTGTGAAATAGCAAAGCCCTTATTATAAAGGACCACATACGTCAATGAGTTTTGTTTCTGTCATGTTAATGCTTGTACTTCAGATTCCAGCTCCACTCTTCAGTACAAATGCTTTATAGCTACCACCTTGTTCTCTGAAAGTATCAGGAATTTTCTCATGATTCTTCATGTTACCCAAAGTGTGCTAAAAAGGCTTGTCCTCTCTCAGAAACAGGCATGAGTGTGAAAATCACATCCGCCTGCCTATGTCTGAACACTTTGATGATAATTTTAATTTGCTGTTTTCTGAAACAGCCCCTTTATGTTCCTGGTAAAAAAAAAAAAGCCGATAATAGCTTTTTGAGGAAGCCTGCATAACGAAAGGAAAAGATGTTTAATAATTTCCATCTTAACACAATAGCAGTTGAATAAAGTTATTTTTAACCTTTATGGAAGTTACTTAGAATTTCTGTTTTGTTAAATGCAATTCAAAATTCCTATTTTTCTTGACTGCATAGTCACCAATGTTGTACTGTGACCAGCCTAGACTGGTGTGTTGTAGTACACAAATGATTAAAAATAGGGATTTATACCCACAGCCACACATAAACATGCACAGAAATCAGAGAAAAATGTCAGGCCCTATTTCTTCTGCATCAAACTACATATAATCCCTCATTAAATGACATTGTTTTTCCTCTTCTGTCATTACCTTTCTGGAAACACCTTTTCTGAGCTCGTGTAACTCAGCCTCACATTTACAGATGTACTGTGTGTGTGGAAAGAAGGAGATAGGAACTTACACTGCTAAACCTCAAAGAAGGTGTTAAAGCCTGAAAGAGGAGATGACTTTGGAAGGGGATAGAATCCTAAAGTTTCCACCACTGCCATAAATGAATTAAGAAATGAATTATGATGCTTAAAATCATGAAAGCAGATTGCAGAATGTCCAAAGAAAGTAACCAGGGCAGTCAATGTGGGTTTGGAGCTGATGGCCATTCCAGTTCCCACCAGCAGCTGTCTCTGCTGGGTGGTTATGCTTACAGGGACACTGGAGTCAGAGTGGTGGCCAATACTGCACACTGGCATAACCCTCTACCCCAGATACCCACCCTTGCCCTGTCATTCCCATAGCTGGGTGGGTTGCAGGTTTAGGTTTTGAGGCTGCTAAAGTGCCTAGGAAAAATAAAAAAAAAGGAGCCCCACTCCCCACCCCATCCTTCCTCTTTCTTCCCCCAGCTTTGTATGGTCTAGAATATCCCTCTGGTCAGCTGGGGTCAGCTGTCCTGGCCATGTTTCCTCCCAAATCTTTGTGCACCCCCAGCCCCCTCACTGGTGGGATGGGGTGAAAGGCAGAACACATCTTGATTCCGCATAAGCCCTGTTCATAGATAGCTAAAACATCCCCAAGTTATCAACACCATTTCCAGCACAAGTCCAAAAAATTAACTATCACAGCCAAAAACCAGCACAGTGGTTGTGGGTTCTAATGCTGCCACACAAAACAAATAGTTTGTTTTCTTAAGGCACTCTGGAAGTGAGTTTGAAGATTTGGGTACTGGGAAAGGGCATCTCCTTGCATTTTTTACCACCATTTTTGGAGTGAAGTTCTTTAATTTTTTTTATAACATAAGACTTCTCATTTCCAAACTAAGCAGGTCTTTAGTGTTTGGTTACCCTACAAGACCTACATTTCTGATTTACAGCTCTTTTTTCAGTGACATTAATACCTCAACAGGGTGTAGCAAAGCTATCTGGCAAGGACCTGCTGCTCTCGTATTGCAAACAGTTTATGATGTCTGTTGTAGGTCCCTTGAAAACTAAAAGCTTTTGAGAAATGTTGAGATGTCTGTTCCTTTCTTTTGTGCCCTGCACACAAATCACCCACCATAAGATAAAACTGGAGTCCAAGGAATCATAATTTAATCTTCTCTTGAGCTGGCAATCTGCTTCAGCAAGTCCTTCGAATGTCTCTTGCAGGAGCCTGCTGACCTTCTCTGAATGACATATTAAAGAACAATAGAGCCAGTGACGATGCCTGTGGAGTTGCTGAAACTTTGAGGTCAATTAATTGTCACTTAGGATGATATATCTGAATTCACCATTAGTTTCTCAGCCTGCAAGGTACTGGGGGCAGGCATGCTTGCTTTGTACATGGCTTAAAGGCCTTGATGTCCTTGATGCTGAAGGAAAGACGAAGGACAGTATCACACAGTCAGTTTTATAAACAGTTTCCCATTGATTTCAAGGAACTTTATGCTTCTTTCCTGATGGTGAGAGAGACCTGTGTGAGAGCTTGGACATGCAGCTGCATGGGCAAGCAGAAGTCTGGTGTGCTGACCATTTAGCCAGGCAATGGGCTGCCAGGTATTCATTCAGGATCCCACTGAAGATGTGAATTGGCCCCGGTTTTTTCCGTAGGAAGTGTTTAGAAACTCAGAAAGCAAATATACAACCCAATCTGAAAAAAATAAGGTTGTTCTCAGGGATTTCACAATGCTGGTTAATGCCTAAAGATGGTTGAAAAGCTCTTCTTGGAGACACAGGTTCATATATAAATAAGCTGGGGGGTTGGTTATTTTTTTCCCACAAGAAAAGCACAGTTCTATTATGTCCACAGAGCAAATGGGTGAACCTGCACTGTCTCATAGCTTATCTACCTAGAATGCTTCTGGGTTCTCTCTCTAGACAGTTAGTGGCTGCTCCATATGTACTGTTCTTCTTCCAAGCTGCCTGACTGACCCAGCTGGCTTTCTTTGAGAAAAGAGATAAGCATGGCCTGGGTACAGTCAGCCCCCAAGGCTGTTGCCTGCTGGCAGCTGTAAACATGGGGTCTGGCTCCCTCCTGCCTGTGCTGTGCCATCGCCTTTCCCTGCAGCACTTGAAGCCTACCCTGAGCCCAGGTCCAGGCTAAGCCTTACTGACTTTCCTGGTAAATGCAGCAGAGGAAAAGTAGACATAACTGTTATTTTGGAGCCTCCTATGCAGGAATTGGATTTGTGAGGATGAGAGGCAGCATCCAGGCAGCTGTGTCCCCCAAAGGTTTATCCATCTGACTACATACTACGCAGAAGGAGCCCAAAAGAAGTTTTAGTTTTACTCATTTAATTTCTGGGCAATGCTGGGACAGTGCTGTTAGAGTAACAGCTCTGGCCTAGTTTCAGTTACTACTTAGAGGTTTTCTTCAGAAGGTATATTTAATTACATCAGCTTTTTAACTGCTGTATTTTCAATACTTCTAATGTCTTAATATCACAGTGTATATATAGTGAAGAAAAAAGCCTGAGTTTTATGGGGTGCAGAAAAATGGAGAAGGATCTAGGAGCCATCTGCTTGTTGGAAGTCAATCAGTTATTTTTAACATTATTTTGGAGTAGATGTTGAATATGTAATACAGAAGGGGATTGCAATGGTGATTCACTGAAATATGACTTACAAGAGACATTGCAGAGGAAGTCACAGCTCATTGTCCGCAGTGTCTCTGCGGTGGTGGGTACTGCAGCCTGTGGCAGCTCTGAGAGGCTGCTGGGGGACCAGCAGCATCAGATCAGCCATCCCTTAGCCAGCTTTCTCTGACACAGAAATATTTCCAGGCTTCAAAATTACCACTCACAGTTCGTTGTCACACATTTGTCTCATCTGCTGCTACAGCCTTCAGAGGTGAGTTAGACTGGGGAGAGCCAGAAAACAAAACTGCTTCACTAGCTAGTGAGTAAATGGCTCATGGTGGAGCTCTGTCAGATATATCTATTTTTTTCTACCCCCAGAAGTGCTGGGGCTACTCAGTTACACTCCATGTCAGGAAGAGTAAAACTGGCTTAATGGCAAAAGCCACTGATCCCTTGTCACCACAGGGAGGGCTGTGACACCAGGGATGCCGCTCATCAGGCAGGACGTCATGCTTGTATCCCGTAGCCAGCACCAGATAACTGCCTCTGACTGTGAGACTTTCCTGGTCATCCAATGGAACAGGCAGTGGATGGTGATGTTGTCAATATTGATGCAAAATGATATTTTGAGGCATTTGGCAAGAGCTAAGTGCCACTTGTGAAGGGTGTATCAAAATGAAAGATGAGAAACCTTTGGGTTTTTATTTTTTAAAGAAGTGGTGAAACAGAACAGTTGGAGTTCTCTAAAATATTTTGCAATGTAACACATTTCAAATGTTTACCAGATTATTTTCTAAATTCAAGTGGAAGTTGTGAATCCTTCTAATGATTCTGAAACTGCATATTTGACAAATTAACCCTTCATCCAAAAACTTCACTTGTTAGCACTGTAGTATGTTTGCACTGCCAACAAAATCATCCCACTTGCACTCTGCCATTTCCTAAAGTGGCAGCTCAGTTTGAGAGGGGACTAGAAGTGAAAATAGTTCAAGTTAAGTCTGCAGCAAGGACAGAGCTGCACAAACCCAAATCTAGGCTAGAGTTCTGCAAAAATTTTATGTCTTACAGGCTTGTTATTCTCCAGAAGCACAGTCTTAGGGCATCTGAATCTGCTTGCCAAATCATTTTGGCTAAATACAAAACAAAAGTATAATTTTGCATTAGTTGAAACATCTCCTTTTGACATTTTCAAAACAAGATCAAGTTAAATTCTTACTTTGAAAATGCCATTCCAAACTTCCACTTGAATCAATATGAGTTTAAACTGAAGCAAAGTCAAGCCCCCAGATAAATTTCTGTAACTGGAAGATTCCCATCCTTGGTCCCTGGCTGGGGAACCTGAAGGGCCATTGCTGTCTCAGTGGGACATCTCAGGGCAGCACATCTCTCCCTGGTGTGGTGGTGCAGCTGTTGCCACAACTGCTTCTTATTGGTATGGACACATGGGGCAGGTGTCATTTGTGGGCCCTGGGGAAGGGTCAAGGAAACCCTAAGGCAGTAACTGGACCAGAGCTCGTGTTTTCAGCCAGCATGCTTATGCAAAGGAGCTTCCAATTTCTCCAGGAAACATTGAGAGTGCCCAGAAAACCTGGACAGGCCTCTCTAGGTGGTGGTGTTACCCAGGTGCTCAAGAGGAAATGGTTTGAGATGTTCCACAACAAAAGATGCCCTCAGGAGAAGTTCTGACTGACAAGTGCCATTCTCTCCCTAGGGCCAAGTTGGGCAGTGGGGAGCTGCATCTGACCATGTCATCCAGCATTTTGCAGCCTTTTTTCCTGTATCTTATTGTAGCCCTACTGCTGCTGCAGCATTCAAAGTTGGAAACAAACCCGCCAGCCGCCCAAGCCTGGTCCCTGGGTACTCCTGCCTTTCCCAGGGGGCAGGATCACTCTCTCTGGATGTGGTAATATCCATTAATCACTTGTTTAGGAGCCCATCATCTTTCCCTAATGTCATTCTTTCTGCAGATGGTTCTCCATGCTTTTCCACAGTGGTTTCAGCCAGGCCACAGCATAACAAGGAGTCAAAAAATGTAGCTGTTCTCACTCAAAAATTTCCATATTTGAGTAATAGGAGCATTTAAAATTCATATACAAGCAGACATGATATGGGAAAGCTTCTTTTCATGCCACACCACACTGAAATTTTTGTGGTGTTTACCCAACGATCATAATTCAAGGGAACAGATGGGACCAGTACTGAGTGCAGGAGTCTCTCCAGCCACTGCTGCTAGCCACTGAACAGTCTCCTTTTGCCCTCAGCCTGCAAAACAAGTACAAGTTCTGTTGCAACTACCCCAGAAAATCTTTGCATTGGAAATAAGGACATTTTCTAAGGAGCTTAACAAAATTTTCCTCCAGTCTCTGTGTTAGGAATAATGGAAATACCATGGTAACAGCTTTCCCTTGTAAGAAGAAAGTAATATTTTGATGGGAACTGCAATACAAGGTGGAAACAAACCTGATACAAATGTGATGATTTTGAAATGAACTTACTAAATGATAGCTAAATCTTCTCTGGAATGCATTGTATAGTTATCTCTCCACATATTTTATCCTTTTACAGATTTTTATAAAAGGAATGAAAAAATCAGGATATATGGGACAAATAAAACAGAGAAAAAATGAATAAAAATATCATTGATAATTTTTATCTACAGAAGGACAAGATTTAAGAATTCTGCAAAAGACACTGAGATTGTTAAAAAGAAATTAAGAACAACCCAACCTTACTGTAATCCCTAGCTATTGTAAATCTCTTGCAGTTTGAGAAAATAGATGACAAAGTCTCTTCACAGATAAGAAAAGCTTATTTGAAAACAAAGAATACAGAAAAATCATGGACATTAAAGGCTTTTAATTATTCTGGTACCAATTAAAGAAAATAACTGAGAAGAAAAAAATAAAGGAGGTTTATTTTCTGTAGAAATAGTGAAGAACTGTTTTCCTACATAATTTGAATAAAAATTCTGCAGAGACTAGTGAAGACATCATTCAAGAAAGTAATAAAGCTACAGTTATAAATGATTCCCCACTGTTCTGACACAAACTTCTCATTTTCATCCAGGGCTACTGAGCTCTTTTACCAGCCGTAATTCTTCCCTCACAGTTGTGGACTTAGGGCTATCCACTTTGCAGTTGGAAGGACCAAAGAATGGAGACGTTGTCATTGGATTACGTGGTGACAGTTCTAGGAGTGTATGAAGTCAGGCTCACAAGGCTGTGTCGTTTTCTTACAAGTGTCAAATGCATTCTCATAGTAATGTACAGAAAGGAAAGGGATGCAGATGTTTTCATCCTCAAAATTTTTGTGAGTAATGGAGTATATTAAGAGAATAGTTGTTTAGGTTATTTTTTTTCCACTTTCATTCCTAGTGAACTGAGGGTCAGAAAGACTCACAAAACCTGAAAGTTGGCCTGCTGTGCTAAGCAATGCATTCTCCTCAGAGAAAAGGATTTTACAATTGCTTTGTACAGGTTGGTATTGTTAAAAGTTCAGTGTTAGTGAGAAAGAAGTACTAGAAGAGGTCAGATAAGAAAGGCAGTGCAGTCTGGAGTTGTTGCAGGACTCCTGATAAGCAGCAAGGAACAATGCTGCTTTTCATACTTCAAGAACTATGGAAAAGGATGCTAGGAGTTACTAGCTGGACAATGTGCTTTGAAATACTAAATGTCTGTCATGTTGGCAGACTAACTGAAGGAGTCTTTTATCTCCCAGACCCACAGAAGAAAGCCAGGGACTAACCTTTAGCCCTGAGGCCAAGTCACAGACAGGTTTGCACCCACATTGCTTGTGGTGAGCTCTATCCAGAGCAGACTCAGTGCATCCAGCCCACATAGAACTTAACCGTGAATCTCCTCAGGGCCCCATGTGGTGTTCTAGAAGGTCTGAGCTGTAAGCATGGTGGGGTTTATGTTTCTCTTTTCTATTTGGAGTTTTTTCTGTTGGAGGGATGGTTTTATTTCATGAAGCTGAAGATGCATGTTGGCATGACCTGGAGCATGGCACAAGGTTGTAAGACCCAAACTGAGCATACAAAACCCTTTGGGATAACATTACAAAGCTGTGTGGAGCACAGACAGCCATACCTGTTCTCTTCTCCATGTTTTGGGGCAGCACTCTCCAGAGCATGTTATTCCCAAGACAGTTCTGAGGCACTGGCTCAGGAAGAGCTGACTGGAGTGAACAAAGCCAGAGCCAGACAGAGCAGAAAAAAGCGCTGAGGATGATCAAGGCTATCATGACTGACCTCACTGTAAGTTTAGCCAGAAAAAGGGGGACTAGATTGTAAATAGTTAAACATACATTATCAGGAAAGAACAGATGTTTTCATCAGTTAATTTGCTTTTGTATTCACAGAAGGGGTAAGAAAATGCTTCTTATCAGAAGAGTTTGGAATAACTCTATGCCAGAATGGAAGCATCTCATATGAGCTAGGGATGACCATGCTCCCACCCCAGTGCCACGCCAGCCCCAGCCTTGAGCCTCAGAGCCAAGCCCCCGCTAGTTTTGCAGGGGAAGATTGGAGTGCCCTCACCCCAGGGCTGAGTATAGCTCTCAGCTTGAGACCTGTGACAGCACATGTGAGCACATGTACCTCGGGCAGGCAGCACGTGGGTGCAAAGGGGGCATCCTGCGTGTGAGAGTGGCAGGGCAGGGCAGAGCCAGCCCAGTCCACCAGCATGTGCCTTCACCACCCAGTGTCACCCTCAGCCTGCATTTACACCTGCTCTGGGAAAGGAAACAGCTAGAAATGGCTGTTGGGTGCCTGACATGAATTATTCCGGTGAGCAGCTTCCTGACAGCGTGGAAAACACTGCTGCACTAGGTGGCCAAGTGCTCCTGGGGCCAGCACAGCCAACTGGCCTCTCTGCCTTCTTTACAGTGCCCAGGTTAGGCTTTTAAGAATAAGAGATTGCAAGATACTAGAAATAAAATTTCTGATGGAATGCCAGTTATTTGTTCATTATGCAGCTTTTAAATTTATACTTGCCCTGGTTTGGTATGGTTGCAATGCAATGGGAAGGTACAATGTCCAACAATTTTCTTTCTTACTTGCTTCACATACAGTGCTGTGAGCTTCATGGCAGAGCTAACAGAAAAGCAAGGCCTGAAGGAAAGCAAATCCACTACCTTAAGAATAAAAATAAAAATTAAAAAAATTTTAAAAGGGATTGATAAATGATAAACACCCTTAAAGCAGATTTCTAGTGGGCAGATGGTAAGAGACAGTTTTTGTCACTCAGAATGGTAGTGGTTAATTGAACACAAAAGATAAGGAAATAACAGATGCATTCATCAGTTAATTTGCTTTTCTATTCAAAGACAAGAAAAATTATAGTGACTTTAAGTAGGAGTTGTATCCCTGGTACAATAGGAAAGGGCTTATTCTGAAGATAGCGAGAATACAAGGAGGTATTAAAGATGTCTCTAAGAGGATGACAGAAAGCAATAAATGGCTACATCTGCTGAAGTTTTCCATTTTTGTTGTTCTATCATGAAGAGTCAGATCCCTGTTGATGCAAGAGGATGAAATGTGTTTGTTAATTATGTTTGAATAAGATAACAAACTGTGATCTCAAAGCCATCTGTAAATGTAAAACCAGGTGGCTGAGCAGCAGAATGAGGATTGCAAAGAGAGGATCATAAAAATTTGGGGTGTAAAAACCACTTGTATATCTGGTCTGTTTATGAAAAAATGCAGTAAACACTTTCTATATTTGTAGGCTTTACCTTGAGCACAGTATTGCTCAGGATTCTCTTGCTTTTTGGCCCTTCTTTTTATTGCGAAAATTAAGCTTTTTGCAGGCTACGCTGTGAGTGAATTCTCCCTGAGGTGACCATTCTTTAATATAGCCAGGTACGTTATTATCCTGATGTGACTTCCTGTGCTTCACCAAAGATGCCACTTGAGCCCCTTTGTGGAACATTCCTGTCGCTCCTCTCCACAGTTAGTGTCACATTTGCACACGTGTGGCAGGAGATGAGACCTCCACACAATCACTTGTGAGGCTCATGAAAAGCAGTGCTTCGTATTTCTCTGGTTTCTTCCTCTGACCTAGATTTTAGGCTTTACTCCCCCTCCTGCTTTGGTTTGGGTTTGTTTTACTTATTCCTGGAAACCTGCTGTGATGATCTGAGTTACAGAGGAATGCTTGTCCTTCCAAATCTGAAGACAAAACTCATTTTCTGCATTGAGTGTGTTTTCTCAGTGTTTACCCTTCTCTCTTTTAAAGACACCAAAATTAACTAATTGACATGAAGCTTTACACACTATAACCTTTCACAATACAAAATTAATTATTTGCTGTAATAAGAAAGCAAATCATGTAGAATGGGAAGAAGTATTTAAGGAAGTTAAAAAAGCTGTTTTGCAGGAGCATTTGTGAATTTTTATTAATATGAAGTACAGATTCACATTTTTTTTAAAATCCATAAATCTTGCCCCCAGGTATTCCTAGTGAGCAGAAGCCATTTCCATACAGTTGTCGAAACTTGCATTCAATTGATGTGTAAGTGTTTAAGGCACAAATATGTGAAGTATAAGAATATAACCCAAAAAAGTGTATACATGTTCTCTTTGTGAATATGATGTGTGTATTTGTTAAAGATCTGTTATCTTTGTCAAGGGGAGTATGTTACTGCAAACCTTTCCTTGGGGTTTACTTTAACTAGTAAACAAATGGGTAAAACTAGGTAAAATTGGGTTGCAGTTAGTTTGAGCAGAATAAGATAGAAGTCAGTGTCATTTAATTTAACTTCTTGGTTTTGTAAACCAAAAAGTGTTCCTCTGCAGCATTTCAATGCATGCTTTGAAAAATAATCTGTCTTCATGAGTGCTGAGAGGCAGTGATATCCAGACATAACTTGCAAGAATCTTGCTCTGTGTATTGCAGGCATCTGCAAAGCTTGTATTATTGCAGCCCCTCCCTGAAATGAGGAGAGATTTAACATTGCCATGGTTAATGTTAAATAAACAGTGCTGGAAAGCAGCTTTTAGAGTCAGCTCTGGAGTTTGATATGGAGGAGTTGTAACTCTGTTGGAAACTTCAGGTCATTTCTAATATAGCATTCACTATACCCTTAACCACAGCGGGAGCTTGTACTACTGGATCATGTATGTGGCTTTAGCTCCGCGTCAAAAACAACCAGAAAATTGGAGCTAATTGCGTCGTCGTGTGAAAGGGTTACAGGGAAGTGTGAAGCTTCGAGATGGAGTAAAACCTGAAACTTTGAAGGGATTTGATTTTAACTCATTGTGGAAAGTCCAGCCTTTCTAACATTTATCATAGTTTCTTGGAGTTATATAAGGTATTTTCCCTTCTGAAATGCTTGAATTAATTGATCAACCCAAATTTCAGTTTAATTAAGCTTTCACTTGTGACTTACTCTTTGATGTGTCTAAATATATTCTGTATAACATCAGCTTTTTTCCATGCTGATTTTGAAGTCCTTTAAAAGTGAGATGGGGATGCCTCTAATTGAAGCCTTGGCTCTGTAGCTGCAAAGTATGGTGCCTCCTAATTATTTATTACTTGCCTCTAGAGAACTATCAAAGTGATATTCTGAAAATCTGAAATTCTGAATTTTCAGAATACACACTTCATAAAAAAATGTTGGAAAGCTATTTGCAAGATTTCTTAAGCAATCAGAGCCCTTTAGGATGATTTCTGAATTGGCCGTTACAGTACATGACACACACAATGAAGTTAAATTGTCATTATTAAAAATTAGCAAGTAAAAATGAGGCAGAAGCATCTATGTGGAGTGTCTCATTGCTGCAGATTCAGAGTCTGAAATGCCTGTCACATCTGCAGCTCATTATGACCCGAAATGGGAGAGCGCCTGGTACATCTGCGAGAACAATGCCTGGTGACTGCTGGCGCAAGTGGACATTGCTGGTGCAGGGTGTGCAGGGTGCCAGCAAGTCTTTATCCTCGATGTCACGTCCCACATTGCCTCCTGACAGCTGGCACAGGAGGTCATCATCGCCTTTGCAGCACTTTGTCTTCATTTGTATTGAAAGCACAGAGAAGCCACATTCGTTTGGAGGAGGGCATTTTCACGGGTGGCTGGTTGTTGCCCACGCGCTGCCTGTGGGACCAGGCTCTTGTTTTCCATGCTTGTGGCCAGCAGCTCCATGGCTGTCTGCAGCAGGGAGGTGTGGGCACAAGGCCAGGGAGCACCTAGCGTTGAGAGGGGTGTGTGAAGTGGGTTGGTGGGACCCCTTTCCCTGGGTTTTCATTCCAGTGTCACAGACTTGGTGGAGGTGTTAGCTTCCACGAGTATGGGTGATGGTCTTTATCCCATGTGGATTGTGGGGCCTGGAGGGACTTGAGTACTGAAACTCAGTGGAAAGTTCACAGGAACAGAAAGAGGTACATCTTGCTCATACAAACACTTATGCCCCTCTCCTCCGGTTTTCAACTCTGAAACAAAGAAAAATTACAAAGAACTCAGGCTTAGTGCCCACAAAAATTATATTTTCCCTAGCCTTGTTTTCAGGAATAGAAGAATTGTTTTAACAAGCATATCCAACAAACCCAAAGCAAAGTGTTTGCTTGGTTTGAGCCAAGCACCTGGCAGGGCCACTGAAACCCTGTAAGTTTAAGTTCGGCAAAGCACTAAGCCACTGAGGGCAGGTGGGAGGCAGCATCCAGCAGCTCTCCCCAGGAAGGACTTGTGCCAGACTCAGTCCACAAAGCTCCTGCAGCTGAGGTGATGCTTGCAAGACAAGTAGCACTGCTGTGAAAGTTTCCACTTACTTGGGTCACAAACCCCAGACCTTGCTTCTCTTCCCTGTAGTGTGCCACGTGTGAAAGGCTGCCTACAGGACATAGGTATTTACTTCAACCTGTTGCTCACCAGAGAAATTTAGGCCTCAGCAGCACAGGTCGAGTCAAACTGAGCTCACCTCCATTCATCCATGCACATGTAAACAGGAAAATAATGGCTAAATGCAACAAAAAAACCCCCAGCTTGGCTTGATGGAGTTTGCCTAAGCATGTGTAGGGAAGCGGAGGTGGAGGAGAGGATAGGGGGGTTGTCTTGCAGGGATGGTGCTGGGCAGAAAGCAGGCAGGCGTGTTTGCGGCAGCTCACTTTTAGTGAGCACAATGCACACAATTACTGAAGTAAGAGATGTCAGTGAACAAATGCATTTGGCAAACTATTTGTGCTTAATGTATGCTGATTTGTGAAGTCTCCAGTGGTTTTCTTTGTCCCTTGGGAGAAAGGATGGGGGGGAGAGAGAAAGTGTCTGGTTGCCATGACAACAGAGCAGGGCTGAGGAGAGATGAGACTTATCATATTTTCATTTTTGATGCTCTCTATAAAATTATGTAGGTAATTACACATGTACTGATTTGCTATGTGGCAGAGCAACTTCTTTTCAGGACACTGGATGTCATGCAACACTATGCTGAGCCCCTTTTAGAGCAGAGACACAAATGTATTGACATTTTGCTGGGAATATTGCCTGAGAAATTACAGCAGCGGGAAGGAAAGAGGGCGTGACAGCAGCCCTGCTCTCCTTTAAGAAACAGAATAAGAATCAATTAACAAGTTGCCAGTGGAAACCTGGCTATAATTATAGCTCTATTATGCTGGCCGTGTTGTTTTCCCATAGAAAATACAGTTTTTAATTAACTTGTGGATTTGGCACTGACACCTACGCGATCCCTGGCAGGAACAAAGTCGGTGTTTCCCTGCTCAGGATTGGCATTTTATCATAACTAAAGGTGCCAGTAGCACCCACAGAGCTGCCCTTAAGCAGGATAATCTGGGCAGGGTTCTTCCCAGTCTGGAGGGAAGCAGGTGTAGCTCTTCCCCCCACATTGTATTTTGCAAATAAGAAAGCAAAAGATGTTTTCCTCAGTGGAAATGTTATTCTTCCTGGAGGGTACCTGAACTGACTGGTCAGATGGGGGTAGAGGGAAGGAACAGCTGGTGTTTCTGGGGGAGGAGTGGGATCTCTCTCAGTGCCCAAAGGCTGTGTTCTTCATGCAGTCCATGAGATGCTCAGAGCAGGAGCTGGGAGATTGCGAAGTCTGGCCAACATCCTGAACAAGACTGATTCTGCATTGTCAGGAGAGGGTAGGGAGGAAGGCTCTGCCACCTAGACCTTACCAAGATACCCATATGTTAAGTCTGCTTGGATTTTTTTTCTTCCACTTCTTTGCCTGCCACATTTTCTCAAAAACAATGCTGAATTACTTGAGAGAAGTAAGAATATTTCAGCTGTGGCAAACATACTGCTTTTAAAACGCAAATATGTTATACATGTATACACCAGTCACTGCTGCTGCTTTTCTTCTGGCACTATTGCCTCGAGAGCAGTTAAGTTTTTGAGTGTAATGTAAAACCAGGAGGGGTTTTCCTACAGAAACATGTTTCACTGAGTAGCGTGTTTCTAACGGTGACCTGTGTGGGGTGCTCAGGGAATGAGTCTAAAATGGAGGATGTTTTTAAAGCAATCTTTCTCAGTGGTATATTCTGCCTGCTGCTGGCAGCCAGCAGCTTGGGAGTTTCCCAAGCTGGGTGTCATGTGTAGTTTGGAGGTCAGTAATGGATTTCTCTCTGAAACTCTCTGGGAAACCTTTTATTTTCTCTCTTTTTTTTTTTTTTCCCTTTTCACATACAGTTTTGGCTATTACCACATCCTATAGCATTCAGATTCAGTTATAATTATGCTTTCAGTGAAAAGATAATCCTCTGATTTATTTCAGGCCTGCTGGCTGATAATTTTTCACTGAACAGTTTTTGTGCAGTAAGAAACTGTGAATACTCGTGCTGCTGAGGCTGAGTCTGTTCTGTGTCTTCTTGTGTGGAAGGGTCTCCAAGCCCCAGCCTGTCCTTATCCTTCTCAGCTCTTTTCTCATTCCACTGTGTCCTGTCATTACTTGGAAGTTCAGTAAACTCTGAGTCACCACATAGGAATTAATGGAACCACGCAATTACTTTGAATTGTGCGATGCTTAAAATGCATTTTTAAGTCAAGTCAGAGGAACCAGGTTTATCCATGCATATGCAGTTTGAAACAGCGAGTTAAAAAGGATAATAAATGATACTGTAAAAATAGTTTCTGAAATACTTTCTTGGTTTTCTTTGTGCGGCCAGTGAACTACAAAATTGTGAGGGTCATAGCAAGTCAATAGGTATAAAAGGCGGTACGGAACTAGGTGATGTTCAAGGTCCCTTCCAACCCAAACCATTCTAGGATAAAAAAGCCAATGGGTAACTTTTAATGTATTGAATTTTTCTCCACCTGGAATTCATTGTTTCCTTAATTTAACGTTTTCACCATGTGTCTTAGAGCTATTGGGGTGACTGTATCATCTTTCTGTGAAAGAAATTACACCACTAGTAAACATTAACACGAATATTGAGCCGTGACCACACAGAGTGGGAGATCCCTGTGTCCTTGCAGGCTCACAAACAGTTTAAGTTTTTTTCCCCTTTTGTAGTGATTATCAGAAAGCAAATAAAATGCAAAGTTCACACCATGGTCATTCTAGGCAGGCACAAGCTGTGCTGTGCTTAAAGGATTTTCTGAAGCACTCACAAGCCTTGAGCCTTGAATGAGCAATGAGGATGGTCTGAGGATGGAAACAGGGAAAGACACTGGTCTAACTAACTTCCTGGTCCTGGAGTGGGTGGGTTATCAGACCAGCCCAGGGATAAAATACAGTAGGATGAACTAATTCAAGTTTATTTTCCCTCCTTCAGAATATATCTGGAAGAAGTCCTTGCAAGGTGAATCTCAGCTGCACTAGATCACTGTGTCTGTCCTGGCAAGGCTTTGAGATTTGCTGTTTATAAACCTGTGTGCACTCTGGCTGGCTTGGGATCGGCCAGGGAAGGAGCATACTGTGGAGTACTTTTACAGGACTCTGTGTGTGATCACAGGACATCACCGGGAGTGCCAAGTGACAATTTTAGGTGTTACTTCTTCTGATTTCATGTTAATAGTTGGGGCTGTCCTGAGAGTTGTCCCTCTGACACACGAAAGTAGTACTGGGAAAAAAAAGTGGTGGGTTTTCTTTCCTTTATTCTTTTTTTTCTTTACATTTTAATACCTGGAAATGAAGAGGAAAGTCAGTTTACAAGCAGCTAGCAGCCTGTAGATTGCATTTTGGTAAATCACCTGGAGTGCTGTATTTACGGTAGTTTAGCTGTGCTGATTTTTGCTCTCACAGAAGGCAGAGGTGATGGCAGAGCCTCAAGGTGATTTGTGGCAGTAGGGTTGGGGTGGCTGGGCTCAGCAGCTCCCCAGGTTTTTCTGAGGCTGGCAAGGCTCATGAGAGTGATGGCAGAATGCTGCTGAAGGTCTGTTTTCTTAAAGCATGCCATAGCCCTGATGCTCTTTGGATGGGAATGGAGAATTTTGGTGAATGAAATGGATGTGTGGCCAGGCGGAATGGGTCAGGTTTTTATTTACAGCAATCA